>JAJOZX010000645.1:1207500-1283642 GCA_023014485.1 Bathynomus jamesi | reverse complement strand
TTAATTTGTTCGTTCTCCCTCCTCATCTTGCGCGGAATATTCTTCTATACAAGCGTCGTTCTTTACGTTAATTATACTGCGGTTCTTTGCAGTGAAATATAATATATATATATATATACTATATATATATATATATATATATATATACCGTATGTGCCCATGTACTTTATGTTATACTCCTAACATCCGATTTGTCTATAAATATGAAACTGTAAAAAAACTATAGTTAACTGTTTAATTATAATTAACGATAATACTTTAATATAATGTAATTAATGTGCTTTAATGAAACTATAATTAACTGCAATAATTTAATATAATGTAATTAATGTACTTTAATGAAACTATAATTAACGATAATTTAATATATGATTAATGTATTTTAATGAAACTATAATCAACGATAATAATTTAATATAATGTAATTAAATGTACCTTAATGAAACTGTAATTAACGATAAGAAGCGAATGTGAATTAATTGGTAATTATAATTATAGTTGTAATAAACCAAAATTACAATGTACTCAGTAATGTACTTGGGATTGTATTCAATGTACGACCCGACATTATGTCGTATTTAGGAATGTACACTTGGCGATATTATTATTATTTTTTTATTATTTTTTCGTTGGGATAAATTTTTGATGTGCTTCCTACTTTGCCAAATAATTGGTGACTTGTTCTTTTTAAAATTTCTTTATCATTTTATTAGATTTAGATTAATAATGAATCCTGATTAAAAGTTTGCAGTATTCATGTTTTCTATACATTCTCTCTGCGTTATAAAAGATGAAGTCATGTCTTGCCTAAACATTTATTTGTAAATCTTAAACCTTTAATTTTTACTCATATGCATATTTTAGTGGAACGATGCATAGTTCACTTTCCACTTTTAGTTAACTTGGCAGATCATGATAACATCAGGTGTGAAAATACGCGGTTTAAGCTAAAAATATGGCTTCATCTTCAAATATTTTGTTTATTCGTTTAAACATTACCACAGCTAAAAGATTTACTTTATTTTCAAATATTGTGCAAAAATAATGCAGCCTTTTCAACATTTAATAATAATGATGTTAGCTATTTTCGGGTATATAAACTCACAAAAATTCTTCCATGTTCATTCTGATTTAGACTACGAGGCTGAGCACTACCTGGACATTTTAGCAGTAAATTACAGTAAGAAAAAGTCTTTATCTTCTCCTTCGAGCCGTGCTCTCTTCAGAGAACTTAGTCATTAAAATCTCCCAATACGTTAATACGTTACAAGGACAATCGGGGCGAACCCTCAGAGAATTTAATAAACCTCTCAGAATCCTCCGATCCACTATAGAAGAACTCGGAGAGTAGAATAGAAGAAACTAGTGCAAGTAACAAATCCGTTGATGCCTCCTAACCAGAACCCCCGTCGACTTCAAACCAACCCAGGCCACACACACACACATATATATATATATATAGTCGAAGCGGGTCCTAATGGTATCGAGAGAACAAAGAGGTCACTTGACTGACTGATGTTTCTGTTTAACGAAGCTAAGTGGACAGTCCTCAAATTTAAATAAGAGATTCAATATCCTAATTTACTGTAAGCCGTGCGACCTCTTTCACATAGTGACGATTTGCCTGTACCAAAACCACCAAAGACATGGTGGAGAAGCACAACCCCAAGGAATGGAGCCTTTCTAGCGATTCATCAAATTTGAGTTAAAAGCTGTACTATCGCACAAAGGTAATATCTATCCTTCGGCACCGGTTGCACATAAATTTCATAAGAAGGAATCGTGTAACAATAAGCAGATACTTTTGAAACATCTTGACTATGATAAACCCTCCTGGCATATCTGTTGTGATCTGAAAGTGATTGCACTTCTCTTTTGATTACAGTTCGGATACACAAAATTCTCTTGTTTCTTCTGCGTGTGGGTCAGCAGAGCTAGAGAGAGTCATTATGCACAGAAAGAGTGGCTACTTCGACAAAATTTGGTTCCAGGACAGAAAACTGTTGCCCATCAAACCCTAGTAGATCCAGCAAAAATGTTCTCATCACTTCTCCATATCAAACTCGGTTTGATGAAAATTTTTGTAAAAGCCATGATTAAAGACGGACTTGGGTTTCTACTGTATATCTAAAACAGAAGTTCTCTAGAATCATCGCAACGAAAATCAAATAAGGTATTTTTGAGGTCCCGCCCACAGATCAGAGAAGTGATGAAAGACGCTGCAATTGATGAGTTTTGAATGAAGCTGAAAGAAAGCGTGGAAAGCTTTTTAAAGAGGTGACTACGAATTTCCTCGGCAGCGACAAATCAGAAAACTATGTTTCCCTGATGAAGCAATATACTTATTGCTTACCAAGCCCTGGGGTGTAAACATGTCTTTGAAAATGCAGTTCCTGCACTCCCACCTGGGCTTCTTCGCATCAAACCTGGGCGCTGTCAGCGATGGGTATAGTGAAGATTTCATCAGGAATATCAGCCATGGAAAAGCGGTATCAAGGGAAATATAGCCCGAGTATGTTGGCCGACTGAACATTATAAGAGAAGCCCTAGTAATAGTTATAAGCAAAAATCAGCTTCAAAACAAATTAGGTAAAAATACTCTTCCCTTTTGAACGATTAAATATTCAAAAAAAAAAGAAAATCTGCAATTTTCATTTGCATTTCTACGAAATCCTGCTGTTGAAAAGTGTGGCTTAGTAAACTAATGAAAAGTATTAATCGGCAAGGGCTAGTCCTCTTCAGCATTATAAATCTGACGTATTAAGTGCTGTCCTGTTGAAACTAGTGAGAGTTCAAATTAAAACAATGAATGTTCGGCAGTAATATATATATATATATATTATATATATATATATTATATATATATATATATATATATATATATATATTTATTGCGTACAACCTTTTAAAGCACTTTGTAGTTGTGGGCCATATTGAAAAAAAGCACATGAATTTCTATATTTATTTTGGGGACAATTATGAGAGAAATATGAACACTAACACATCGATGTGAAGGAATTAAAGAAACATCTTATCAAAGGTACTAAAAACGCGAGTGTATTTTATAGAAGACATGCTTTTATAGGATAACTAGTTGGCCAAATGGGCCACTACTATATATATGCTAGAAAAAGGTCTGCAATATTTTCATTTTATTCGTAAACTTCTGAATAAGCTTTTTAAATTTCAGCGTTAAAATACAATGTTCCGTTTTCTTTGTCGCAATATATAAGGAAGAAGTGATATGCCGATTTAAAGAGGTGATGGTATGAATTCAAAATTAACGGTAAAATGGGAGCCAATATTATTATTATCAATGAACTATCTTGTATTAATTGCTGCATCTAGCGTGTTTCGCCCCTTTTTAATTTTGAATAGGGTTATTTATTAAAAATTACTTTTTCTTATGCGTTATTACCATGAATTTCACAGCATGATATATTGATATCTTTTATCATTTAAAAAAGTCATGCCGCATGGAATTTTAAAATCTAATGCAGCTAATTTAAAGTTATATTGCACAGAATTTGGCGGAAGTAATGAGATGATACATAAGTTTGATTGTAGCATATCTCAAGTTTTATTTTACAGACATAATATAACCTTGAGTAACAGTTAATATAGTTGAACCATTTGAACTTTAGGCCTATAGCAAAGAAGGAGTAAAGAATTTGGTTTTTGTACTTCTGAAATAGAAAATGTATGCACTCTGGTCTCTTTTAAAGCCAGCCTTGCACTACCGTGTGTATATATATATATATATATATATATATATATATATATATATATAAAATTAGCTACGATGATAGTGATATTTGCTGATCATGATGATTACAATTTCCCCTACTATACTATATGTATTTTACCGGATTGAAATATATAAGCTACCCTTAGATTAGATAAATGTAATTTAAATGAATTAATTAATATTTTCTGGATCTATTTTGTAATACAAATATTAGAAAAACAAAATTTGTTTGAGTTAACTGTATTATTCTAATTTTATTTTCTGTGGTATCAATTAATATATTAAACCGAAGCGATGAATCTACAAACAGTTGGCAAAAAATTATTTTAAGGCCTTCTGTGAAGATATTCGTGTTTCCAATCTTTGCTGTATTTTTGAGACCTTACTCTCTTCGTATAGTTCTATTGGTAGGGTGGGTTGGGGGATTCTTACATCTTTTTTAGGATGAATGGTTTCAATGGCCATTCTGGCTGCTGAATACAAATCCGGCTAGTTCTTGGACTGAAAGTGAAATTTTAACCTGTTTCAGTGGGTGTTTTTCAAAATGGCGGCCAAAAAATCGATTTTTTGTTTTAATTATAAAACAAACGCTACCCTTCACATGTAATATGTCTTTTCATATGTTTTCAAGGTCGCTGAACTCGAAAATGAACAAATGAGACACATTAGGAGTGTAGTTAAGCAGATAGATGACGAAAAATTTGAAAAAATTCCTGATCCATATCGAACATAAAGGATGAATGAGGCCTCTCACCTCCAAACCTTTATAACTGATAGAAAAAAATAACTAGTTGATAAATGCTTGCTATATTTTTAATCATGGTTATGTTCATTCTTCAATGTTGTTAAGTATCTAGTGTGTCGTAATACTGATGTTTTATTTCGGCTTACTTTATTGTTTTGGCTTGTTCTGGTGTTCGGCTGCTTTCTCTTTTGTTGTTTCTTGTCCTATCAATGTTGTGCTAATTTACTTTAATAATAATTGTGTATATATTACTTTAATAATAATATAGTAATATATACTTTCATAAAAATAGTAAATAATATATCAAATACAATATTCGATATAATCTACTTTAACAATAATAATAGTCTAATAATACATATGATACATCTAGCATGACTATAATTTGTATTACCTCTCATATTTCGGTGCTATATGCCGACTAATGGGGTTTTACTGTACGGGGCTCCAATAAACCTTAGGCCCCACGCCCATGGCCTAAACCATTAGAGGTACAGTAAAACTAAACATACCTTACAAAAGAGAATTTAATCCTGCATTTAATGAGAAACAATTAAAACTTGGTGTTCCCGCCACTGGCTTCCAAGACAGCCTGAATTCGCTTTGGGTAGCTTGCCAAAAGTGACGTGAATAGATCTTGATCGTTACGCAAATTTGCTAAAACAGTTTCAATGTGTTGCGTCACTGTATCCTTCGAAAATCGATTTGCTGCAGGTTCTTGAAACAAGAGACATTCAACCTTGTCCTTTATAACTGATCCAATGTGTTCACAGACGTTCAGGTCAGGAGAATTTCCTGGTCATTCTTCATTTCCAAAGAAATCGATTTCATGGTTCGCAACAACTGTTGAGTGGCTAATGCCTTAACTCTTTGAGGACCACGGGACATATGTGTCCCAGCGAAATAATAATATAAATTGTACAATGATGCAACGTTTCTACAAATACATCTAAATGTTTATATAGGTATCGTTTAGTTGTTGGAAAATTAACCGCAAAATGGGTCATTTAAGTGACTATAGTTACTAACATATCTAATTGTGAATACCAATAACAACTAAACTTTTAAGTTCAAAGAAATGTATACCGGTCGTCAGAGAGTTAAAGCAGGGGGCCTTATCGTGCAGAAATGTGACCTGATCGACATCCATAACATTGTTTGGGTTTCTTAGAAAGGAATGACATGCTGGGATAGAATAATATCACGAAAATACTGTCCATCCCAACTCTGACCATTTGGCTTCAGCACCCACATGAGCTTCTTTGCAGTGAACAAAACAAACACACCAACACAGTCTGGACTTTTTAATAATTCGCGATAATGTTCATTGTCATCGATTTCATCTGGTGTTGTGGCACACACTCGATCATTTTGGTAGTTAGGCCGACGTGTTACGTAAACAAAAAATTCATCGGAGACAGCTAAATGCATGAAATCATCCACATCCCAATCTTCAAGATAATAGGCAAACCACATTCTGTCATCGATGTTAAGTTGAGTTTTTCTTGGCTTTGGAAGTTCATGCCAAGGCTTTAAACCTTGCCTATGACGGTACAGTCGAATGATCTCACCACTAACGATCTTTCCTCTCAACACTTCCATCTCTCTAGAAAGTTTAGCACAGCTGTTTTTCCGCTTACGCGTACCGATTTCAATGATGTCCCTTGTTTCCTGAGAGAGTGGCAAATTTGGGCGCCCAGATTTGGTTGTATCCATTTCACATTCATCCAAAGTTTTATTCCAATTTCTTTTGACGAAGTCCTCACTTCTTCGCAACTTTTTGGCAACCCATGAACGTGTTATAAAGGTGGCTCCAGCATCATGAGCTTCCCGAAATGTTATTGCTCGTATGCGATCTATCACACGTTGCCTCTCCGAATCACCAATTAATTGAGAAGCCATTATATTGTCACTATCAGCTAGAGTAATTTTAATACCTGCAATAAATAAAGAATTTTATATATTTTTATAATCACTAAAAACTATTTCGATATAAGTAAACATGTAAGCTGCAAATGGTGGGACTAAGGTTTTTCGGAACCCCTTACTTGCAGATCCTAATGCTTAGTGACTGCTGATTGGTAATGATGGCTGGTGAAAGGAAATCACGCAGTGCCGCCAGAAAATAACTTTTTGGGGAAACCTACACAGAAGTGGACGAATTTGAACCGACTGGAAAGTTGCCACCAGGGACAGTTGTGATTGGTAGGATGCTTGCACTTTGCAAAAAAGGAGTAAAAGGACAGAAAAAGTCAATGACTCGAGATGATGGCAGCAAGTTAGATGCAAATGAACTGAAACGAGATTAGATTAATAAAAATGTCTCTCCCATGCATGAAAAAACAGTGGCGAAAACAATAAGAGACGATTATGGACATTTTCACAAACTGAGAAAGAATGAACGCTGCCAACAAAAACCTAAAAGTGTCGAATGGTGCCAAAAAACGAGCGGCTTTAATGATCAACTCATTAAGAATGCCTACAACATTAGAAGTGACGATGAGGATTACGAAGCAGAACTTGCAGAAGAATGACTGATGAGGATAAGACTTTTTATTGGGATAATTGCTTTGATGCGTATAAGGCCATATGTACAAATGCAGTACCAAAAGATTGGGTGGGACAGAAAATGAGGAAAGAAACTCGTGAAAGATCAGCGGAGAAAAAGCGAAAAGCAACAGAAAGCAACTTGAGAGAGCAAAGGGAGCCAGAGGGATCAGAAATTATTGAAATGTTAGCAACTTTAGTTGATTCTGAAAACGATCCGAGTTTTGAAAAACCAACAACAGCAAAGACAGTTCCTTCTACTGATCGTAAACTTCGCTCATCGGAAGAAGACCTAAGCAAGGAGAAGAGTAAAGGACAAGAAGCTGCATTTCCGACAGTGAAAATCAGAACTGGCAAATATGTAAAGTCTGAACGAAAACTTGATGCGGTGTATAGTCCAGTGTATTGCCGAGACAAGAACTTCTGAAGAGCTTTCCTGTGATAGTAAGAGTAGCTAACATGTTTTTTGATCAAGATTGGAAGCTGAAGGCAGATGATAATGAGAAAGATTGTGAGGGTGAGATGGTGAGTGAAGACGAAGAGTTACAAGTCCGTCACCAGTATTCAGACTTGACGTAAGTATTTCCGAGCCGCCGATCAATAATGCAATACTTGGAAGATGCTTCATACTTGAATCTAGAGTATGTCGCTCAACAAATCCTCAACAAAGAGGATAACGTTGTGAGTGTAGGACTTGACGATACGACAAAGGCTGCCGGCCACCGTCTGTACGACGTGAAGGCTGACCACAACACCATCGCTGGTCCATCTGGCATGAAAAAGTAGCTGACAACTGGATATCTGGAAAACGTCAACCATTCCGGAGAGGATGGAGCCAGAGCTTACGAATTCAAATTGAGTTGTCTAGCCGTACTAGCAAATTCTACCACTGACGAACTCAAATCTCAAATAAACTTCTGGATGTCTGATCGAGCTAGTGAATGTGGAATACTTTTACAGCATCTTGAAATCGAATCAGACAAGATCTTGAAGTGCTGCGCCCATATAATTTAAGGAGTAGATCACGCTATAGACAAAGTGTTTAAAAACACGGAACAGAAACTCGGAGTACATAATCTACTTCAAGTTACGGTGGGAGAAAAAGTTTTCTGTTCTCCTGGTTCTTCCATTCATACTTTGGGACTCATTGCAATTGCTAAATTTCTCTCTCCCAACCATGCCTCCCATTTGGGATCCCTATATAATGACTATAAATCTTGGATGGCGGATAATGGACTCAAATATGATGGAGTCAAAGGATTCGTGGCAAACCGGTTTGGGAGAATCGCCGAGTTAGCAAAAGAATATTTGGCGAGGCGAGACTTCATCCAAGCTTTCTTTGATGCCGTAGTAGATGTCAACAGTAACAATGATAGATGAAGTGATGATTTTCCCTATGATGGAGCTTCTTGGAATTGACAAGAAGGGTGACGAGAAAATTGAAAGAACTTGGTCTGGAGTAAAACGTTTCTTTGAGGGTAAGATGGTTAAAATGAATGACTTGATGGCTGTCAGGAAGGAACAAGCCAGAGCTGGTAAAGATAAACTACAATCTACAAATCTACAAAAGCTAAGGCTAACAAAGATCCTAAGATCCACTCTAAGGTTAGCCCGAGAGAAAGAAGAGAGTAGGGGGAAAAGAAGAGAATAAGGGGTTAAGTAAGTAGCAAAACCTACCATTCGTGGGTTAACATTCATTCAGAAAGAGAGTGAGAAAGACTCACCATTATCATCCGCCGGCCACGGCCGACAAGTCGGAAAAATAGTCCAAGAGAATAGAAAAAGGGTGAAAAAGGAAAAGAAGCAAAATAAGAACGCTTACAAACCATGCAAACACAGTCTTAACTCAAACACTGTCATACTATGCAAACTACAGACATGCACGTAAAGAGAGGATAAGAAAAGAGAAAAAGAGGATGAAGAGTATAACAAAAAGTGGGTTAGTTTAGGCTACGAGCTACTTATAAGTTCGTGTTTGTCTAATTTTTTTTTAATATAATTTTGTTGCTGGCATATCACACACTGGCATGTCACAAGCTGGCATTAATCATCAACAGACTCAAAACTCAACCATTATCCCCACAGCTCCTGTTGCTAATTGTTATATTATTTTAAACTACGTTAATATTTTTAAAATGCCTATCTAAACGCTGGTAGAGTTCTCTCCCGGACGCGGGAAAATTATTCTAGTTATTAATTACTTTAAACGTAAAAACGTTTTAGCGATGTTAGTAATGAAACATCTGCCACGTAATTTAAATCCGTTATTACGGGTATTGCTATTATCGAAAATGAACAATTTGTCAAAATTTACGTTGTCGATTTTATTAACGATTTTGAAAACTTCAATAAACTACCCCCTTAACCTCCTAGTTTCGAGTGAATGCAGGTCTAACTCTTTAATTCTATCTTCTTAAGACTTGTTGCGTAGTAAGGGAATTAGTTTCGTGGCGCGTCGCTGAACCCTTTCTAACCTATCAATATCCTCACGCAAATACGGGCACCAAATCTGAATGGCATATTCTAAGTGAGGCCTGACTAGGGACTTGTAAAGGGGCAATATAATATTCTTCGATTTAAATTCGAAATTACGCGCTATGAAGCCTAACATCCTATTAGCTTTTGCGCAAGACTCCAGGCACTGGTTCCGAACTTTTAAGTCCTTAGATACATGGACGCCTAAATCTACTTCCTCGTCAACGCTCGCTAACTCTAAATTCCATCGTGTACGTGTACCTATATGTAAAACTTTACATTTGTCTACGTTAAATTGCATCTGCCACTTATCCGTCCACTCCATAATCCTATTTACACCGTTTTGGAGCCTATTTCTATCGTCCACGTTAACAACTTTACCGCCTATTTTAGTATCGTCCGCGAATTTTGACACGTTTCTAGTAAAGCCTACATCTATGTCGTTAATGTAGATTACGAATAGCAATGGGCCTAACACTGAACCTTTAGGGACACCGCTACCTACATCCAACCACCCCGATTCCCTACCACTAACAACGACCCTCTGTTTCCTGGCACGGAGCCATTCCTCTAACCAGTTAGCTACCCGACCGCGTATACCGTGCGCTTTAACCTTCGCAATTAATCTTCTATACGGAACTGTATAACGTCAACCGCTCTATACCTATCGTATTCGCGCACTATTTCATTATAAAACTCTAACAAATTAGTTAAACAAGATCTATGGCGTCGAAACCCATGCTGACTACTATTAATCAAATCGCGACTTTCTAAGTGATCGATGATACGATCCCTAACTATGGATTCCAAAAGTTTACCGACAATTGACGTTAAGCTAATAGGCCTATAATTGCTAGTTACTGTGCGGTCGCCTTTTTTAAAAATGGGAGTGACGTTAGCTAATTTGAAGTCTTCAGGAATAATCCCCGCTTCCAGTGACTTGTTAAAAATTTTTGTTAAGGGGCCTACGATAACGTCTTTCAAATCTTTCAAGTGTCTAGGACAGGCGTGCGCAACCCTTGGCATGCGTGCCAAACGTGGCACGCCAACGACTTTTTTCCGGCACGCGATTCCCCGGGCTCACCTTAAAAAAAATTAAAATAAATAAATATCCAAATTCTTCGCTGAGTTTTATATTTTAACTTAATGTTTTTTGCTAAAAAATGGTAAAGATTAACTTTTGCATCAAAGATTTGACGATTTTGGCACGCTCACTTAAAAAGGTTGCCCACCCCTGGTCTAGGATAAAGCGCGTCAGGGCCTGAAGCCTTGCTAACTTTTAGTTTATCGATATAATGCGCAATCTCACCCTCGTAAACAGTTATTTCATTCAAAATAGTCTCGCTACTAAATGGAACGATATCGTCCACGTCGGGGACATTATTTACGTCTTCTACGGTAAAAACTGCCGCAAGAAAGTTGTTAAAAATACCCACCATTGCCTGAGCGTCGGAAGCTAAAGCGCCGTTAACGTCCACTGGAGGGCCTATGTTATCTTTTATCGGCTTGCGATTATTGACGTAGTCAAAAAACTCTTTCGGATTGTTTACTATCCCCAGCTACATGTATCTCAAAATTATGCTTAGCATTCCTAACAGCTCTTTTAACCTGACGACTAAGCTCGATATCTATTAAAGTTAGCTACCGTGCCATTGCGCTTGTTAAGTCTATACGCTCTGTTACGCTCGTTTATAAACTCACCTATTTCCCTAGTCCACTACTTGGTTTCGTCCCATGATTATTAGCACGCTTGGGCCTACACGGAATAAACTCCCTTTCGATATTCAAAAAACTTTCTTTAAACGCCTCCCAATGAAAATTTGCGTCATTACCGATAAATAAATTATCCCGTCCACTACTCTCATCCTATCCGCAAAACTATCAAAATTAGCCATACGAAAATCAGGGACTTCTATTACGTTACTATCCTTACTGTTTTCTATCAATAGCTTAAACCTACTGTAATAATTTGGTGATCACTACATCCCAAACTCTCACCTACTTCCAAACCTTCTACTATATTTTCGTCGTTCGTCATCACCACGTCTAAAATATTGTCACCGCGCGTTGGTTCGGTAACCATCTGTCGTAAAAATTTATCCTCCATGAACTCAATCAGTCTCAAACCCTCATCATTACCAGTAAAAGTCTCGTAATTAACATTAGGGCAGTTAAAGTCTCCGACAACTATACTGTCCCGATTATTAATAAAGTTACTAAGAAGTGTGTAAAATCTAGTTTCGGTATCGAAGGGTTGAACAGGAGGTCTATAAACAAAGAAATTAAAGCTAATACTACGCGCTCTAACTTCAACGCATTAATTGCTGCCGGAAAATCTACCTTAACCTCGATAGCCCTAAGGGAATTACGAACGTACAACAAAACGCCGCCACCAATCCTATATAACCTATCATTAGTAAAAAGTTTAAAATCCGCGATATCAAGTTTCCTCAACAAGTCCCGAGGTATGGTATTTAACCACGTTTCGGTTATAGCAACTATATCGTAGTTCCCGGAATAAATTATCGCCTTAAATTCGTTCAATTTATTTCTAATACTATGCGCGTTACAATAAAAGGCGTTTAAATTATTTCCTACCACGAATCCGGCGTTTCCCGGACCCACAACGTTTAAAGAGGGCTTCGACCTATGGGCGCCCACAGGCGGACGCACAGACACAAGTGCGTCCACCATATTTTAATTTCTAGAAAAGATGGAGACCAAATTTTAATTTCTTAGAAAACCTGTGGGATAGGAGCACAGATGGCCTAGTTATTTTACTTATTTATTGCGCTGCGTCCCCCAGAATCTCAACCTAAAAAAAATCGTGCGTCCAATTTTTTAAAGACCTATACAGTTTTCGAACGTTCTCATCGGTTAACCTACCTAGCCTAGCATTCCCTATTTCATTGAAATGCACCCCCATCTTTTATAAAAAGGCTAGGATCACTGAATTCTGACCACAGCTTTACGAAGGGTACATTTTCCCGAGCACAAATCTTTTCTAGTTTAGTGTTGAAAAATATTGTTTTTGACGTAATCCTAAAATTTAAAACTTGCCATGGGGTAATACCTAGAACTAAAGACCTATCTGACCTTGCCTTCAGGGACCTAATTAACCCCCTATATCTCTCCAAAAGGTCAGGCACTCTCGTATCGGGCCTATACGAGTCGTTGCTCCCTACCATCGTCACTAACATCGAGTGACGTGACGGGAGGCAACATCAATCCTATCTTCTTCGTCTCTAATTCTGTCAACCCTGGCTCTTGGTAGACAGACCCTCCTCCTCTTGGTTGGATTCCGTTCAACGAACTCCTTTTCCATATGACGCACTAAGGAGTCCCCAATTAAAATCGTTTCCCCTCGTTCATCATCCCTATCCATCTGGGCGAAAGGGTTCGAAACCTCGATACGGGGGGGGGGGGATTCCTATCACCTAACGTACGTGGCCTAGCTCCACCCTTAACTACTCTAAATCCCTCCCCGTCTACTAATCCAGGACCAACCTTAACCCTTTGCTCAACTCTGTCTAACCTTCCCGATAAGCTACCTACACTAGAAACTAGGTTCCTAACCTCACCCTTGAACTTACTAACGTCTTCAACGTTAGCATAGGTTCGGCCTTCGTCAACTGTAAGCCTACCCCTGCCCTCATCAAGCGTTGCAAGTCTTTCAGTCACGTCGCGCACACTACATTTTAAATAAACTATCTCTTCGCTTAACACAAAAGAAACAAACCGATCTCTCGGTAATCGCTATAGCTCCGCCGTTGTAATCTTTAAAATCCGTATACCACCGATTAACCCCACACCTAGCACACGACGTTTTCTGCGACGGCATCACGCAAGTTAAAGTAGTTAACGTTTATAATCGTCACAAGTTTAAATTAAATTAAGCCGGCACGCTATGAAAACTTCTAAATCGCTAAAAACCACTAATATCAGTTACTTAACTATTACAATGTGAATATAAACGCAAGTATATAAAATTCAGAACTTTCCAACAGTAAATTTATCGGCAATATCCAAAGGTAGAAACAATATCAGAGAGCCCAGGGAATGTGTCCGCTCATAAGGAGTCTGGCTGACGAACCTGAAGCTGTAGTTCTGGGGGAAGTCATTGATACTGTAAATAATCACCTGTCTTGTATGGACTATTTAACAAGATCAGACGATGACGCTAATCCAGACTTGATGTATGCCCCTCTGACAAATTTAGGATGCGAATCAGAATTTTCTAAACTTGCCAACCGAATCAGGGCCAGTGGTAGTACCACATTCACTCAAATGCAATCGAGAAAAAATGTTATTGTGACTAACGGACTTCTGACAGACTCTTCGTTCTAATCAAAGTCTCTTGAGGATAGGAAGGCATCCTGGAAATGGGCCAGGGGTTCAGAGAAAGTCAAGAAAGTGAAGAAATTACAGGAAGATTTTGTAGCTACTGTGCATGCTGCAAAGAAATTGTCTCTACTGAAAAAAAGAAGAGTTCAAAAAGAAAAAAGTTGGCAAAATATTGGTGGCTTTGGAAAATTGCAAGAAACATGGAGGCGCTATGACTCCAAACAACCTGGATGCTCTGTTCAAACTGAACGAAAAGCAGCTCCTCATAGAAATTGCCTATTTGAGAATCACCATCACGCCAGATATTCGTCAAATGAGACGTGTTAAGGTGAGAGACGGGAAATTCAAAATGGAAAAATTTAGTGTAGATGAACTGAGAAATTTGTGCATTTGCTCATTTATTCCATGTAGGCTTAGGTCTTCTAAGTGGTTTTCATGCATTTTTTTTTTTTTTATTTATTTGGCTTGGATTTGGCTACTAGACTAAAGTCTTTCAAGATTAAGCACCAGCGCGTGATCCTGAATTCTGGGCCTAGCCTTAGCCCTAAGCCTCTTGATATACAGCATGCCTACCCTAGGTTCAGTCTCGAAGTTAGATAGCCTCTACTTCAGAAAAGACAATGAAAAGTTACAAAGAATTCGGGTTAGAGCACCCAAAAATGAACCCAGAACTGAGAAGCGATTCATTTGAGGAAAGACTAGCTGAACTAAATATGTATTCACTTGAAAAGCGTCGGCTTATATAATAAATTTTTGATTAATATTTGGCTGGACACAGGGGCTAACGAGAAATGAGAAGTTGTGTTTCACTAGCACTATTTTTCATCGTGACAGGACAACTCATACCTAGGACAACTCATACCTAGGACAACTCATACCTAGGACAACTCATACCTAGGACAACTCATACCTAGGACAACTCATACCTAGGACAACTCATACCTAGGACAACTCATACCTAGGACAACTCATACCTAGGACAACTCATACCTAGGACAACTCATACCTAGGACAACTCATACCTAGGACAACTCATACCTAGGACAACTCATACCTAGGACAACTCATACCTAGGACAACTCATACCTAGGACAACTCATACTCTCTTCAACAATTACCACCCCAATAAATGCGAAAAACTTCACTTTTTTCTACGTGAAGGTCAAAATATGAAAATAAAAACCCACTCTAATATACAGAGTTTATAAACTCTGTCTATTAGAGTGGGTTTTTATTTTCATACCACCCCAATGTTGATCTTTTCATCTATATCCACCCCGAAAGTTTAAACTCTGCAAATTAACCAAAATAAGATAAGAAAACAATAACAACAAATTTATTATTTATTGCAAACATATAATAAATAGAGAACCATTATTTACATAGGATAAAATTTGAATGCCCGGTTAGGTCAACTGTACGCCCTTGACGATTGGTTAGGTTTAGTCGTGATATTTTCGTTAGTTTTAAAGAAAATATCACGACTAAACCTAACCAATCGTTAAGGACGCACAGTTGACCTAACTGGGCATTCAATGAACCCAACCGGGTATTCAGTGAACCTAACCGGGCATTTATATATACACACATATATATATATATATATATATATATATAAAACTTGCATGAATTTTAAATGTTTAAATTTAATTTTACAAAATAAATGTTTTCATTAATTTTTCATTTTTTTTCTGGTCCCAGGTATGAGTTGTCCCAGGTATGAGTTGTCCCAGGTATGAGTTGTCCCAGGTATGAGTTGTCCCAGGTATGAGTTGTCCCAGGTATGAGTTGTCCCAGGTATGAGTTGTCCCAGGTATGAGTTGTCCCAGGTATGAGTTGTCCCAGGTATGAGTTGTCCCAGGTATGAGTTGTCCCAGGTATGAGTTGTCCCAGGTATGAGTTGTCCCAGGTATGAGTTGTCCCAGGTATGAGTTGTCCCAGGTATGAGTTGTCCCAGGTATGAGTTGTCCCAGGTATGAGTTGTCCCAGGTATGAGTTGTCCCAGGTATGAGTTGTCCCAGGTATGAGTTGTCCCAGGTATGAGTTGTCCCAGGTATGAGTTGTCCCAGGTATGAGTTGTCCCAGGTATGAGTTGTCCCAGGTATGAGTTGTCCCAGGTATGAGTTGTCCTAGGTATGAGTTGTCCTAGGTATGAGTTGTCCTAGGTATGAGTTGTCCTAGGTATGAGTTGTCCTAGGTATGAGTTGTCCTAGGTATGTTGTCCTAGGTATGAGTTGTCCTAGGTATGAGTTGTCCTAGGTATGAGTTGTCCTAGGTATGAGTTGTCCTAGGTATGAGTTGTCCTAGGTATGAGTTGTCCTAGGTATGAGTTGTCCTAGGTATGAGTTGTCCTAGGTATGAGTTGTCCGGGTATGAGTTGTCCGGGTATGAGTTGTCCGGGTATGAGCTGTCCTGGTATGAACTGGCCTAGAACCATTTTTCATGCTCTTTACGATGGTACTAATCATTTTTTGTGCTAGTGCGCGGTTATAAAATTCATTTAATATATAATTTTTTGGAGACTCCGTATGTATGTATGTATGTATGTATGTATGCGCTCCATGTGTTTGTATGTACGGTAATGCGTTTCGTGGACGTATCACTTGTTTTCAGAGTGTCACATGGCTGGATTGGGTCAATTAGACACTTTTTGTGTAGATTTGGCCAATTAGACACTTTTTGCGACGTGCGCCATAAAAATTTCCTTTGCTGCACGCAGTTTGAGGACAATGGCTGAAGCTAGTAAAGGTTTTGAATGTGACGGTTGCGAGATTGAGTATTACCGCGCCATTTCTAAATATTTTGAAAATAACGAAGCAGCGGTGGATTGTTTTAAACGCCACGGAGTTTTAAACGTCAGGTAAGTTTTATTAATCTTCACATGGCTTAGTATTGCCTAACCCAACCTAACTTTACCAACCTAACCTAACCTGTTAGCATGTTAGGTTAGGTTAGCTAGTTTTTTATCAGAATTACATTTTCGTGGTGTAGTTTTCTCTGCTTTGTTGGAATTTGACACATTTCTTGTGCAAATGAGTAGAAACACTCCGTATTTTGGAATGGAAAAAAAAGAAGTTTTTATTCATTTGCACAAGAAATGGGCATCAGATTCGAACAAAGCAGAGAAAACCACTAGAAAAATGTAATTTTGATAAAAAATGTAGCCCCTGAGTCCAGCCAAATATTTACCAAATTTTTATATTCTAATACCGAAAATGACTATTTTCTGGAGAAATATGCACAACACACCAAAAAAATTGCATTTATATGCGCACTAGTTTGCATGGCACATGACCGTTATCTTGTTTACACCGCTCATGACGCCCGGATACGAGGTTGCTGTGCGACCCCCGGTTAATTGAATGCCCAGTTTGGTCAACTGTACGCCCATGACGATTGGTTAAGTTAAGTCGTGATATTTTCGTTAAAACTAACGAAAATATCATGACTTAACCTAACCAATCGTCAAGGGAGTACAGTTGACCTAACCAGGCATTCAATTGCCCTAACCGGGCATTCAATTGACTGGGGCAACTCACAAGTAGATAGATCACAGCACTGCATTATCACATGTTCACACTACAACAGAAAGACTAATCTTACAAATCACCAACCCACACATACCACTATCGCCTACTCAACATGGATTCAGACCACACCACTCAACCACGACTTTACTCACTAACCTCACGCAGCACATCATGGATGGCATCAACTACAGACGACTAGCTCAACGTACATTACACTAATCAACAGCCAAAATGTATCTTCGATGAAACCATCATTTCTTTAATAATTCGACGTCGCTGAATCCGAAAATGACCTTCATTTTGCATGATTGGTTCGCGTTTAGAAGATACACGGGTGCCCTGTTTTCATTATTTCCCAATTGAAATGAACATATCATTGAAGCATAACATATGGCAACACTGTAGAATGTGCTCGTTTGGCAACCTCGTTGTCTGGCGCCATCTTGAGTACATCGTAAATCCCTTTAGCTCAGTTCTAGAGTGACGCTTGTTGTGGTGACACGTTATTTCACATTTTGACATAGTGCTTTTGTAGTGTTTCCTCGTAATTTGCACCTGTGGTTAGTTCATGACATATAGAGTGTAGTGCGTGTTAAAGCGTAATCTTGCGATCAGTTTCTCATTGACGTTATAAGCAAAATGCCACGAAAATGCGTTAATGACTCAAATAACTTTTGCTATATTTGCGGCAAAGTAACATTAAAATCGCAAAAGAAGACGTTAACACCTGCCATCAAGAAAGCGTACCACCTTTATTTTAAGTGCAAATTAGGAGATCAGGACAAAACGTGGGCGCCGCATATATGCTGCATTACATGTGCAACTACATTACTTGAGTGGTACAATGGGAAACCGAGGTCAATGGGCTTCGGCATCCCCGTCGTGTGGAGGGAACAAAGTAACCACGTGGATGACTGTTTATTCTGTATGGTTCCGCCATTACGTGGAATTAGTAAGAAGAAAAAATGGACCCTCAAGTATCCTAATGTTCCATCCGCCATTCGACCTGTGCCCCATAACGAAGACATACCTGTGCCCAATCCTCCTACCTCCTCAGACACCCTCGATTTGGATGACGAAGAGCATCCTGTAACGAGTACAGATGAAGACATTGCACATCCCACAACATCACAAGATACCGACTTTGTGCCCAGTGAACTGTCTACAGAACCGCATAAAATCACCCAACACGAACTGAATGACCTCATCAGAGATTTGGACTTACCGAAGTCTAAGGCAGAATTGCTCGCCTCACGCCTTCAACAGTGGCATCTTCTTCATGATGATGTCCAAATATCCATGTACCGCACTAGGCAATCCACGTTGGAGACTTTCTACATCAAACATGGTGACTTCGTGGTGTGTACAGATGTTGTTGGTTTAATGAATGCTCTAAATATAACATACAGAGATGACGAATGGAGGTTGTTCATTGATGCCTCTAAGCTAAGCCTTAAGGCTGTACTACTTCATAACAAAAACGAAAAAGCTGCCATTCCAATTGGATATTCTGTCCACATGAAGGAGGCATATGAAAATATGCAATATCTGCTTCACCACAAACTACAACGCTCACAAATGGAGCATATGTGGTGATTTGAAAGTGGTCGGCATGTTACTTGGTCTCCAGCAGGGTTACACGAAGTACTGCTGCTTCCTTTGCGAGTGGGACAGCCGTGCTAGGTCACAGCATTATGAAAGGAAGGAATGGCCTCTAAGAGAACGTTTAGTGCCAGTTGTGAAAAACGTTTCGTGCGAGCCATTAGTAGAGCCAAGCAAAATACTTCTACCACCGTTACATATTAAGTTAGGGCTCATGAAACATTTTGTGAAGGCACTCAATAAGGATGGAAAGGCATTTAAGTATCTTTTCCAGAAGTTCCCTCGAATCAGTGAGGCAAAAATCAAGGAAGGCATATTTGTTGGTCCTCATACGAAATCTGATGAAAGATGAACATTTCGAGACACTTTTGGAGGGCGCAGAAAAAGAAGCTTGGGTCTCGTTCAAGTCAGTGTCGCAAAATTTCCTTGGAAACAACAGAGCTCCAAATGCAGATGAATTGGTGGATAATATGTTGAAGGCGTACCAAAGAATGGGATGTAACATGTCTCTAAAAATTCATTTCCTCCATTCCCATTTCGACTTTTTCCCGGCAAACCTTGGTGAAGTAAGTGACGAACATGGGGAACGTTTTCATCAGCAGATTTCAGCTCTTGAGAAACGTTACCAGGGCAAGTGGAATTCATCTATGCTGGCTGATTTCTGCTGGTCAGTAATAAGAGACTACACAGTCAGAGTACAAGAGACAGGCCAAGAGGAAACGACATTGAAGTGAGTGTGCTCCTTAAAATACATATATGTTGTGGGATACATTTTTACCAGTACTTACACAATAATTACCATATCTTAAAAACGCGAACTAATTAAACAATTTCACTATCATTTTCAAATTCAGCATGCAAAAATACATAAGAATCGGCTACTTTCATTAAAGATACAAAAAATTCCTTAAAATTTGTTGACCAGTGAATTATTAGCAACAAAAGACATTAGTAAAGCATTTGATGCTATCCCACGCTTCCCTCTCATAAACAAAATACTCAACACAAACATGCAGAGTAACACCAAAAGGTGGCTGAGCAACTATCTTTCAGGAAGATACTCACATGTCACATTTAATAGCAAGTCATCCAAAAACAAGCTTTTTCCGAACGGGGTCCCTCAAGGCTCTGTTCTCTCACCAACACTCTTCAACTTATACATGCATGACATTCCAACACCCATAGATAACAAACTTATCTTATCATCATATGCAGATGACATCACTCTAACATCCACCCACAACAACATCGACACCGCTACAAATAACCTACAAACATACATAAACAGTGTACAAGACTGGCTCACACACAATAGACTCAAAGTAGTGCCCACAAAATCAACCATCACCTTGCTTACAAGCAACACAAAACACCAGGTAACTCCACAGCTTACACTAAACAACATCAACATTCCACACACTCATAGGACCAAAATACTTGTGGTCACATACAACACCACATTATCTTTTGCAAACCACATTCAGGACATTAAAAACAAATGTAGGTCAAGACTTAACACGCTTAGGGTACTAACAGGCTCAAACTTTGGACACCAGCAGGAAGCAACATCACTCATATACAAACAATATATTCGCTCAGTTATGGACTATGCTACCCCATGCTGGGCACCCATTATCTCAAACACACACATAAACACCTTACATACAATACAAAACAACGCACTTCGTATTATTACAGGATGCACTCAAACAACACCAATAGAACACCTGCACACAGAAACAAAAATACTGAAAGTTAGGGAACATTTAGACATGAGGGGAACACAATTCATGGCAGCAGCGACAACTAACCCACAACACCCTTGCCACTACATGTACAATCATGCACCAACACCTCGCACCATTAAGGTAACACCAGAAAGACATTATAACCAAATACTCCATTCCATACCACGCCCCACGGACATCACACAGTACAGAAAACACACACACACACACCTAACCCACAAAGCACTGACACGACTCGGTCAGAATGCGGTCCTAGGTGCGAAGCCGCCACCCATTAACAGGTCAGAGATCAGCCTGAGCCGATCGGATCGAGTTAACTTAGCACGATTCCGATGTGGACATCACCCCAACTTACGGACATATAAACACAGACTAGACAACTCCATAGACGACACCTGCCACCTGTGCCAGGACACACCACAAACAATTGAACACATTATGACAGACTGTACCGCTCTAGCACAACAACGAACGCAACACACCATCACTAGTGCGCTGAACCTCTGGTCCACTTCGGAGAGGGCGATCGGTTACCTGCGTGCCGCCGGCTTGCTCAATCAGGGTGGGCTGATCGGCTAAACAACAACAACAACAATAATATTCAAACTAAACTAGGTCTAAGTAGGCAACAAATAAATATTAATAACAAAAAATACTATTCATGCGAGTTCGTGTGGAGAAAAAGGTATGCAAATGAAGATTTATTTATTAAAATATTAAATATTGCAAATTTTAATAAATAAAGGATATTATCTGCGTTTTATTTTGTAAAACCTACTACAAAACACTACATAATTTAGATAACGGTCATGCGCCATGCAAACTAGTGCGCATATAAATGCAATTTTTTTTGTATGTTGCGTATATTTCTCCAGGAAAATAATGTCATTTTCGTTATTAGAATATAAAAAATTATTTGTATACAAATTTTCAGTTCGAAAATCCGCGGTACGCCAAACTGAAAAGAACCGAAGTTATTTCATAGGGATACAGAGTCAGTTACGTAGTCAGAAGTTTTTAAGGGTAATGCAGTGAAGCAATTCTCTTCATATAAACTTAAATTTAAACTTAAACTCCTTAAACTTTCATTCATTAGATATTTCAGATTAACTTTTTCAGTTGTTTAAAAAAATTGGGAGAACTTAGACATTTCAGTTGATTTACTGAAATGTCTAACGAAATGTTTAACAAATGTTAAATGTCCTAATGCATTAGACGCTTCAAAATTCACAAAATTTGAATAATGAAACGTCTAACAAAACGTCTACTTCTGTTTAGAGTGTATCGTTCTCATTTCTTCTAAAAAAATATACGTAATCGGCACTGTTGTTGCTTCTTTTATTAGGGTTTTGAGCTGTCATTTCTTTCTCTTCTTTGAGTACCATTAATGTGAAAATACAGGCATTCTATATTGAGACATTTTTTATCCCTAACTTGTTGTCTGCGCATAAAAGAGTGGAAATAATAATAGTTTGCTTCATATCTGAAACTTCCATTCCTCATCATGTAGAAACATTTTTAAGGAACCATATTTACACAAACCTGTTTTGTAATATTCGCGCATGATTCTTCTTTTGGGTTCGGGTTCTTTTACATTTTTAGATTTAACCTTATGGAATTTGTGCGATTCAATCTCTCTCTCTCGTTCCCCACTACTTCTTCCCTACTCATTTCAGTAGTTTTTAATTTTTGGTGTACTTTTGTTTTTATTCACGAAGCTCTTATCTTGTATCGTGCGTATTCCTTCGTCTAAGTGTTCTTTTGTTGATCTCTCGAATGCTTTGTTCTCAGTACTCCGTAGTCCGTACCCAATATATGTTGTTTTTAGCGTATTCTGTCGCATCGTTATCTTCCGTTGGTATATTAATTGATATATTAGTAGAATTTCTTACCTCAACCAAATTCTGATCTATTTCCATTTCTTTTTCATTATCTTCCATTCCAGTTTGTACGACTTTTCCGTTCCTTTTTACGCACTCGATATAAACGTACTCGTAAAACTAATGATTTTATTGATTATTCTCTTCATTACCTTTCTATCCTTTCTTCAGACATTGATGTACTCGTTTTTCAGTTGCATTGCACGCAACGGCGCAGTCTTTAAGGCATAAATTGTTTTTGATAAATTTCCTGATATTAAAGCGCTTCTCACCTTTATTCTGCAGACTTATTTCTTGCCATTTTTTCTTTCTCTTCTTCCTTTTGTTATTCTAGACTGATCCTAGCAACTGGTCACTTTTTTTTTCGGAAAACTGAGACGTATCGAGTTTTACGATCATCTTCCTGGTTTCTCAGCGCTTGTTCATGCACTAAGCCGCTCTGGAGGCGTTTAAGCTCACTGTCTGTTTCCAAATCCTGAGATATTCACATATTTATTTCTTTGGCTACACAATATTGCACTTTATTTTCACTCAATACATTATCACTGGTAATGCGTTATCATTTTATAACCACTACGATGTAAACAAATTAAACCGTCAAATAACGAATCACTTAGTTTACTATTACTGCAGAGAAACCAGAAACATCCATTCACCTCGAAATATCACACACACACACACACATTATATATATATATATACACACACCAGTGATGTAGTCGAGACCACCAAGTCCGAGACAGAGACCGAGGCCGAGACCTAATCCTGTGAGACCAAGATCGAGACCTAATCCTGTGAGACCAAGATCGAGACCGAGATCAAAGGTTCGAGATCGAGATCTACCTTCCGAGATCGAGACCCTTAAAATTCGAGACCGAGATCGAGACCAACCTAACCTAAAAAAATCCAGACCCACACCCCCTCGCAAGACAAACGTGGCAACTCAAAAGAGGGTGACTGATTAGTGAATACCTAGAGTCCCTTACTTTTACAAACTTTCATAAACATTCTGAATTGTGTCTGTTCAACCAAGCCACCATCATGAGTATGCCAATAACATGTATTTTTCATTACGGTCTCGAGAGGTGTCGAAATGTCTTGGGGAGAAAATCCGAGACCGCGTCTGTCGAGACCGAGATCTAAATAGCGGAGACCGAGACCGAGATCTGCAAATTGGCTCTCGAGATCGGTCTCGAGACCGAGACCGATCTCGAGACCTACATCACTGATATACACACACACACACACACATATAATATATATATATATATATATATATTTATTTATTAAATGTTTATTTATTTTCCAATTTAAAAAATAATTTTGGGTCTTATTTTATTAATTGTCAAAAAGAGAAAAAGGGTTTTTTAGTATTATTTTTTATTGATCCTGCATCGAGGTAATGGATTGTAGATACAAAAACCTTTACATTCCCGCATTTAATCAGAATCAATACCTCGAAAGTGCAGTTTGATTTTCCTTTTTATTTATATATTCGTAAGTAACTTCAATTAATGTTTTTATTTCAAAATGCGCTTTATGGTACCGGACGGAAGAGGAATTTTCCCGAATCATTTACCAACGTTTTGGTTTATTATTCCATATGACAGTTGCTGCGTGCTTAAAATAAATTCATACGTGAATGAAAACTAAATGAAAATCAAATATTTCACAATGGCCGAATTAAGAACCTTCCGTGCGATTACATTTTAGATTTGTTTTTGAAGATACGGCTAATCTGTAAGGGACAATCCGTAAGGGACAATCTGTAAAGACTAATCTGTAAGGAAAAATCCATAAGGGCCAATATGTAAAGTTTAATCTGGAAGGGAAAACTTTGTTAAACTTTAAAGACAAATTTGTAAAGGATTTTTTAATTTTGTAGGAAATTAGTTAAACTCTAAAGGGCACTTTGTAAACGTTAATCAGTAAGGGCCAATCTATAGGCCCTTAGTCGGTGCTACTGTAGTATGCGGTCTACCTACGATTCGGCGGTCTACCTTTTAATTATAGCTTCTTATCTTGTTTACTAATTGTTTGTTTACATCCCATTGTCAATCGCCCTTGACGATTGGTTAGGTTTAGTCATGATATTTTCGTTAGTTTTAACGAAAATATCATGATTAAACCTAACCAATCGTAGGTAGACCGCATACTACAGTAGCACCCCTTAGTCTTTAAGGGTTAAACTGTAATGCCCAATTTGTAAACGCTAATTTGTAAGGTCAATCCGTGAAAGGCGTTTTGATTTGTTAAGGATTTATTTAAATAGTAAGTGCGAATCCATAGAGGCTAATTTGATTTGTAGAAATTTTGGATCACCTGAAGATCAGGGCCCCCAGCCTTCTTTAGTTAGCCTCATAAGGCTAACTAACGAAAATATTACGACCTAACCTAACCAGTCGTTAGGTCAACTGTACGCCCTTGACGATTGGTTAGGTTACGTCGTGGTATTTTCGTTAGTTAGCTTTATAAAGCTAACTAAAGAAGGCTCGGGGCCCTGATCTTCAGGTGATCCGAAATTTTTGTTAAACTAGAAGTATCAGTCTGCAAAGTTAATTTGCAAATGGTAATCCGTAAATTAAACTGTAAGGGCCAATCTTTAAAGGCTAAATTGTAAGTGTCATTCCGCAAAAGCTAATTTCATTGGTAAGATATTCGACGTTAAACTCTGAAGGTGACTCCGTAAAAATTAATCTATTTACATCTCGTTACAAATATAATTGAAGAGAAAAATTAACAAAAGTAATTCAAGTTGAGAGTAATACCGTTAATGTACTCTATTCTATATATATGACTAAATATTTCCGGAACAAAGTATACATATCACGTAATTACTCGTGGCGTTGCTGAATTTCTCTCTCATCAATGAGGTAGATCGATAATTTCTTTTTTTTATTTTCACTTTTTCTTTAATGGGAGATGGATGTCTGGCAAATTTAGCGATTAGGAAAAAAGCTTTTTACCGTTTTTTTTTCTCTTTTCAAAGGAAAGGCTGAAAACAAATTTTGAAGCAGCTAATAAATTTTGCATTAGCTGGGCAAAATTCGAATTTTAGGGGATACTGAAACATGTTTTTGACGTGCGAAAAACGTATAGTCGCCGTCCCTTTGGTATATACCAGTTGAGAATATTTAATAATTCAAGTGGACAATGAAATTTATTTATTTATATATATATATATATATATATATATATATATATATATATATATATATATATAGAAAGAGACAGACAAGAAGGAAAGAAACATCCATCAAGTTGGAAAGGGACTATTTTGTATATTGCACCGTTTCAAGCACAAACTATGCTCATCCTCAGGCAAAAATTCTAAAAAGTTAAAAACATAAGATTAAAAGCCATAATGACTAACAAAATAAAATAAAATAGGGAAAAAATCCACAAGTATTAAAAACAAAGTCTCACTAAAAATTCTAGAAAGTTACAATTAAAAACCATAATGACTATTATAAAACAAAAGCGAACAATTAACAAGCTCTAAAACAATGAAAGTGACACTAAAAACGAACAAGAAATAACAACTATAAAATACAAAATGTAAAACTCAAAAAACTAAAAATTCACAGGCTATCTTTTAAAACACTAAAAAATTAAAACCCACACTAAAAGGAACACACCTTAAGTCTAAGCAGCACAGATTCCGAGGCAAAACTAAAAAAACAGAAGCATCTAAAACCAAGTAAAGGTTGGTTGTTCAAGATGTTCAGTTTAGATGGAGGGGAACGGATGAAATATCAGAGTTAAGCGAAGGGGAGAGTGTTTTAATATACAGGGATTCTAAAAGTCTTAACGTTTGCTCACACGGAGCGGAATCTAAAATGTTAAAATTAGCTAAAGTTATATCGACTTTGCATAGAACAACATGGCTGCGTATAGCTGAAGCTTCTTTAGTTTTCAAAGGTTTGTCAGTTCTATGGCTTATGCCCATATGGGCACAGAAACGCGACTCGAGGCTCCGCACAGTGCTACCAATATAGCTCCGATCACATCGGGGACACTTGAATTCATAAACGACAGCACTGCGCAGAGCATCCGATACACGGTCTTTAACATTAAAATATGAGCCAATACAACGACAGTTAACAAATACTAGTTTAAAATCTATTTGACAATAAAATTTACTAAGAAGTAGCAGAAGGTTATTACGGCAATAGGAATTCAGATATCCCATTTCTGGGAGCACAAGATAATATACATTTTTAGGAACGTTAAAATTATACTGCTTAGGTTTGTAAATGTTAGCTAGAAATCTATTGATAGCGTTTTCTACAATCTGCAAAGGATAGCCATTATTCACAAAATATTTTCTTAAAAAAACAAATTCATTATGCAGACATTGATAGTTGGAACATAAATTATACGCTCGGTTAAGTAGGGTGTTTACAGATGCCAGCTTGTATTTAAAATCACAATAACTTAAAAAATTGAGACCAAGACCAGTGAACGTCTTCTTACGAAAAACTGAAGTAATAATAGAATCACTCTCTCTGCTAATCAGTAGATCCAAGAAAGGCAGCTTGGAGTCAGATTCTTCCTCCAGAGTAAACTTTATGTTCGGATGCAAGTTATAAAAAATAGGCCTTATAGGGGTAGGAGGCTGGGTAAACATTTTGGTTTCTAAATAGGTCATGAAACAATCTGCAGCCAAAGGGCCGATCGGAGATCCCATGCCCACGCCATCAATCTGCTGGTATATATCTCCATTAAATATAAAAGTACTACCTTTAAGAGTTTGCTCTAACATAGAATTAAGGTAATTTTTATCAAAACTTTGAAATTTGGGGGAATTACTAAAAACTTTGTCAAGGATAATTTTACGAGTTTCGTCCACAGGGATATTGGTAAACAGGGAACTAACGTCAAAACTTATGAAGTAATGGTTTGGGTTAAATTTCTTATTAAGGAGTTCCCTTTGAAAAGACGCGGAATCGGAAATAGTATACTCATTTTTGGAGAAAGGGGAAAGCAAACTAACCAAAAATTTGGCAAGATTATACGAGGGCAAGCTATATGAAGCCAGAATAGGCCTCAAAGGAATCCCGGGTTTGTGTATCTTAGGGAGACAATATAGTCGTCCCAGATCACATCCCGTTGCAAAAAGTTTTTTATAAGTTATTAAATATATTGCTTTTTTAGTTTTCAAAGATGACAGTAACCTATTGATTTTATCCTCAAGCCGTAAGATTACAATTTTTGCACGATCCTTAATTAGTTTAAATTTCGAACCATCTTTTAACAATTCTAAGGTTTTATTAACATAATCCGCACGATTAAGCATTACAACACCCCTACCCTTATCTGGCCTAGTAACTAAAATGTTGGGGTTACGGGACAGATCGCGAAGAACACAAACATCAGATTTCCGAAATATGATAGAATTATGGCTGCAGATAACTTTTTGAAACAAATTATTCACAACATTTGATATTTCTGAAGAAAACCTGTTAAAATTACCTTTAATGGGTTGTGACTTAAGGTCTGACAGTAATTTTTCAAACGGCAACAAAAAGCGGGGTTTAGAGAAATTAAAAACTGGAATTTTAAAATGCAGGCCCAAAGAGAGCAAAAACCTTTCCCTCGCGGACAATGTATAAGCTGAAAGGTTAATAATAGTCTTAGAAGAATCTACAAATCTAGGACCACTCAGACCCAAACTGCGTAACTTCCTTTCATGCGTAACTGAAACTTTATCAAGAAACGCGTTTAAGTTACGCAGACTAAAATTTTTAATCATTATGAAATCCAAAAATGGAAGCTTAGTTTTCAGATTAGCTTCTAATTTTTCAACCGAAGCCAACAGAGAAGAGAGTTGCTTGATTTTTAAGTTAATTTCACAATTCAAAAGATAAGTCATGGAATCTTTATAAAATTGGGAATGATAGAGAGACTCGCGGTATAATTTAAAGTATATAAACTTAGGAAAAACACCACCAGCACGACAGATCTCCAAAAACTCTCCATCCTTTTTTATCTTTGCAAGTCGCACGGAGTCTTTTGTATATTTGCGAAAAGTACACAAAACTTCTTGTCCATAATGATTACGTACATATTGGTGAAGGCCGCTTCTGGCAAATATACAAAAGACTCCGTGCGACTTGCAAAGATAAAAAAGGATGGAGAGTTTTTGGAGATCTGTCGTGCTGGTGGTGTTTTTCCTAAGTTTATATACTTTAAATTATACCGCGAGTCTCTCTATCATTCCCAATTTTATAAAGATTCCATGACTTATCTTTTGAATTGTGAAATTAACTTAAAAATCAAGCAACTCTCTTCTCTGTTGGCTTCGGTTGAAAAATTAGAAGCTAATCTGAAAACTAAGCTTTCTTTTTTGGATTTCATAATGATTAAAAATTTTAGTCTGCGTAACTTAAACGCGTTTCTTGATAAAGTTTCAGTTACGCATGAAAGGAAGTTACGCAGTTTGGGTCTGAGTGGTCCTAGATTTGTAGATTCTTCTAAGACTATTATTAACCTTTCAGCTTATACATTGTCCGCGAGGGAAAGGTTTTTGCTCTCTTTGGGCCTGCATTTTAAAATTCCAGTTTTTAATTTCTCTAAACCCCACTTTTTGTTGCCGTTTGAAAAATTACTGTCAGACCTTAAGTCACAACCCATTAAAGGTAATTTTAACAGGTTTTCTTCAGAAATATCAAATGTTGTGAATAATTTGTTTCAAAAAGTTATCTGCAGCCATAATTCTATCATATTTCGGAAATCTGATGTTTGTGTTCTTCGCGATCTGTCCCGTAACCCCAACATTTTAGTTACTAGGCCAGATAAGGGTAGGGGTGTTGTAATTCTTAATCGTGCGGATTATGTTAATAAAACCTTAGAATTGTTAAAAGATGGTTCGAAATTTAAACTAATTAAGGATCGTGCAAAAATTGTAATCTTACGGCTTGAGGATAAAATCAATAGGTTACTGTCATCTTTGAAAACTAAAAAAGCAATAGATTTAATAACTTATAAAAAACCTTTTGCAACGGGATGTGATCTGGGACGACTATATTGTCTCCCTAAGATACACAAACCCGGGATTCCTTTGAGGCCTATTCTGGCTTCATATAGCTTGCCCTCGTATAATCTTGCCAAATTTTTGGTTAGTTTGCTTTCCCCTTTCTCCAAAAATGAGTATACTATTTCCGATCCCGCGTCTTTTCAAAGGGAACTCCTTAATAAGAAATTTAACTCAAACCATTACTTCGTAAGTTTTGACGTTAGTTCCCTGTTTACCAATATCCCTGTGGACGAAACTCGTAAAATTATCCTTGACAAAGTTTTTAGTAATTCCCCCAAATTTCAAAGTTTTGATAAAAATGACCTTAATTCTATGTTAGAGCAAACTCTTAAAGGTAGTACTTTTATATTTAATGGAGATATATACCAGCAGATTGATGGCGTGGGCATGGGATCTCCGATCGGCCCTTTGGCTGCAGATTGTTTCATGACCTATTTAGAAACCAAAATGTTTACCCAGCCTCCTACCCCTATAAGGCCTATTTTTTATAGACGATATGTTGACGATATTTTTGCAGTGTTTACTGATGCTAGCAGTGCTCATCAATTTTTTACATTTTTAAATAACTTGCATCCGAACATAAAGTTTACTCTGGAGGAAGAATCTGACTCCAAGCTGCCTTTCTTGGATCTACTGATTAGCAGAGAGAGTGATTCTATTATTACTTCAGTTTTTCGTAAGAAGACGTTCACTGGTCTTGGTCTCAATTTTTTAAGTTATTGTGATTTTAAATACAAGCTGGCATCTGTAAACACCCTACTTAACCGAGCGTATAATTTATGTTCCAACTATCAATGTCTGCATAATGAATTTGTTTTTTTAAGAAAATATTTTGTGAATAATGGCTATCCTTTGCAGATTGTAGAAAACGCTATCAATAGATTTCTAGCTAACATTTACAAACCTAAACAGTATAATTTTAACGTTCCTAAAAATGTATATTATCTTGTGCTCCCAGAAATGGGATATCTGAATTCCTATTGCCGTAATAACCTTGTGCTACTTCTTAGTAAATTTTATTGTCAAATAGATTTTAAACTAGTATTTGTTAACCGTCGTTCTATTGGCTCATATTTTAATGTTAAAGACCGTGTATCGGATGCTCTGCGCAGTGCTGTCGTTTATGAATTCAAGTGTCCCCGATGTGATCGGAGCTATATTGGTAGCACTGTGCGGAGCCTCGAGTCGCGTTTCTGTGCCCATATGGGCATAAGCCATAGAACTGACAAACCTTTGAAAACTAAAGAAGCTTCAGCTATACGCAGCCATGTTGTTCTATGCAAAGTCGATATAACTTTAGCTAATTTTAACATTTTAGATTCCGCTCCGTGTGAGCAAACGTTAAGACTTTTAGAATCCCTGTATATTAAAACACTCTCCCCTTCGCTTAACTCTGATATTTCATCCGTTCCCCTCCGTCTAAACTGAACATCTTGAACAACCAACCTTTACTTGGTTTTAGATGCTTCTGTTTTTTTAGTTTTGCCTCGGAATCTGTGCTGCTTAGACTTAAGGTGTGTTCCTTTTAGTGTGGGTTTTTAATTTTTTAGTGTTTTAAAAGATAGCCTGTGAATTTTTAGTTTTTTGAGTTTTACATTTTGTATTTTATAGTTGTTATTTCTTGTTCGTTTTTAGTGTCACTTTCATTGTTTTAGAGCTTGTTAATTGTTCGCTTTTGTTTTATAATAGTCATTATGGTTTTTAATTGTAACTTTCTAGAATTTTTAGTGAGACTTTTTGTTTTTAATACTTGTGGATTTTTTCCCTATTTTATTTTATTTTGTTAGTCATTATGGCTTTTAATCTTTTGTTTTTAACTTTTTAGAATTTTTGCCTGAGGATGAGCATAGTTTGTGCTTGAAACGTTGCAATATACAAAATAGTCCCTTTCCAACTTGATGGATGTTTCTTTCCTTCTTGTCTGTCTTTCTGCTTAAATTGAAATTGAAGCTTGCCAGAAGCGGCCTTCACCAATATATATATATTATAGGTATATATTGTGTGTGTGTGTGTGTGTGTGTGTGTGTGTGTGTGAAAAGTGGCTTTCGCTTAAAACAAAATTTGGTTGTCGAACTACTCAAAAATGGACGTATCAGTTTTTTGGAACTTGCAAACAAACGACAGTATTGTATAACAATAAAAAAAAACCTCTTTTAAACAACAAAAACAGAAATGTGAACTAAAATGGTGCCAGAAACGTGTACAGAAATTTTAAACAAATAACATGGAACATTTTATTTTATTTTTATTAGTTCTTGGTACTATGGTTCAACTACCGTCCATTACGGTGTGTTTCCATTCAAAATACACGTTCAAAAATAGAGTTAAAATTAACTAATTTGGGTAGTCCAAATAGCTGGTATGCAAAGCAAATTATTTACATTTTACCCAACTATAAAAATGTGGGAGTATGACACTTTAAAAGAAACAACAAAAACGGGAAAGGATTTGCACACGCGTATGAAACATCAATATTCCGTTAGAACGGGATAGTCGTTCAGTGCCCTTTTCGTCCATTTGTCAGTGTTATCCCACTGCATTGATTGGAATAATGCTTCAATTTTGTTTCACTCAAGCAACATTATTAATAGAAATATTCTTGAGTCTGTCCATTATTCAACTTAGAAATAATTTCAACATTAGCCAGGGCCTTTTTTCGCTTGATCCTGTTGTTTTGAATTCGTTCAGAACGGATTTAGACAAGAAGGACAAAGTGCTAAGACTCTGGTAGCTTTTCCTTATAAATTTGTATGCTTTTCCTAGACATTTTTTTTTAATTTTTTCTTTGTGATCAATATATAGTCTAGAACTTATTTATTTCAGTGTTCCTGAGGATGTCATTAGACGAAAGCGATTGAGCACCATTCTGTTTTGTTTTTCCTTCGTGGTTATTTTCATCATATATATATATATATATATATATATATATATATATTTATATATTTATTAGATTTATTGAAATTTTGGTATTCCCACCAATCTTTCACTGTTAGGTGAGGCAATGTACTATCCGAGTGTTTTGGCTCCTCTTGCGGGGTGAGACAAGGCTCTTTGCTCTCCCCTATGCTGTTTAATGTGTATATTGACGGATTAATTGCTTCACTTAATGAGGCAACACTGGGATGTTGTATAGATAACACAATGATAAATAACTTAGTTTATGCCGATGATATGGTGTTAATAAGTCCCTCTGTTAAAGGTCTGGATCGGCTACTAAACGTCTGCGAAGTGTATTCGCAGAAACATTCTTTTTAATGTTACAAAAACTAAGGTTATGCAATTTCATCCTAAAAGCTGTAATCAGCGAATATGACCATAAGGAACTTTCGATTCTGTACAAGTGAAGCTAAAGACACACTCTTTCGTACTTTCTGCAGTAAATCAGGGCCGCCGCTTCCATTAGGCGAGATTAGTAAATGCTAAGGGCGCCAAAGATCTGGGGGGCGCCAGCGCCTCCCGCCCTGTGCACGTCTGATAGTATTATGTAAGAACAACATGAAAGAAATAATGAAGGAATGAGAAGCATAGACAAATGATGAAAGGTTATACGACGTATGTACACCAGTTTAGCTTGACTGATATTTACATAATTAACTTATTCATCTTATTGGGTCATTATAGAACTTTCACTATCACGACCTTTAACCCTTTAGGGACGGGAGTCGTAAATAAGCGATTTAAAAATGTTGCGCGCACAGACGGGAGTCGTCAATAAGCGACTCGGCTTATTTACGGCTTAATATGAGTTCCGGGAATCGTCAATAAGCGAATAACTGTTTTTTATGTAACGTATGCCCTTCTTGCTTGGAAAAAACAGTAGATATGTCCTTTTTGCACGCATATTTTAGCACTTTTGAGCGTTCTGATTTGGTACTACATATGCTTCGCTTTACTCGCTGTTTTGATTGGTCATGACACTTTTTTGAACTGTGAAATGATTTTATAATTTTATAATAAATGTATGTATTAGCAAATTAAAATAGATCAGTGTAAGGCAAATAGTTTCTTCAATATGGTACCTTGATTATTTTGTGGGCAAACCCAATCGTGAAGTGGGAGGCGGGTGGGGGCGCAAGCTGCAGTCCTGTTAAGGGCGCCAAATAGGCTGGCGCCGGACCTGAGTAATATATACGGACACAACTCTGGGTGAATTATAAAAAAGATTCTGGCAGAACCCTACATTTGCTGTTCAACAGGTCTTTTAGACTCTTACATAAATTACCCCCGAGATGCTCAGCTTCGCAAATGTTTGCTACCCGCAATGTCCCGAGCTTCCCGTAAGTAACAAGACGTGTTCAACACAGTCTAATGCAAAGAATTAAAAAATCAACCAACCCGATCATCCAAGCTATCCGTGAGTCCTGCCATTTATCCTCTAAGCCAGTGCTGTCCAACTTCTATAAAGCGCGGCCAAGATGTTGCCTATAACACTGGTCAACACTCATTTTATTGCCAATCATATTAGTGATTTTGGGGTAACTTTGTGGTGGTGATTCCGAATATGACATCGGCTTTGCTAGATTGGCTCTAATTTATGAGATAATTGGTACCCCAGTGAAACACGTAAAAATGCAAAAAATTTAATGTTCAGGCGGAGCCTACTTACAAATCGCATTGAAATTGTCTCAAATCATACAAAAGTAAACACATGAAATACATAATGGCATTTTATTCGGGCTCACCATCTAGAATGTTCCGGTAGTTTCCCATATGCGCGCGTTATGGTTACGTTTCCTATTAATTGAGGGTATTCATTATCTCAAGAACTAGAGCCAAATCGGAAAAACTACTTTCATTTTGGAATTCAGCAACCCCAAAATACCCTAAATTCGTACGAATTTCCTTGGCAACGAAAACAAAATTTTTTGGGGTTGACCTGTGTAATCATACACTGTTGGTTAATACGACTTAGGAACCCGCTGAATGTTGTTCTCCCTACTAGAAATTACAAAATAGGGAAGAAAATTCAGAAATGAAATTTGGCAAACGTCCATTCCACGGGCCGCAAGTTGGACAGCGATGCTCTAAGCCAGGGGTGGGCAACCTTTTTAAGTGAGCGTGCCAAAATCGTCAAATCTTTGATGCAAAAGTTAATCTTTACCATTTTTTAGCAGAAAACATTAAGTTAAAATATAAAACTCAGCGAAGAATTTGGATATTTATTTATTTTAATTTTTTTAAGGTGAGCCCGGGAAATCGCGTGCCGGAAAAAAGTCGTTGGCGTGCCACGTTTGGCACGCGTGCCAGGGGTTGCCCACGCCTGCTCTAAGCTATGGACTTCTTGGTACGAAAACGTCTGTCTGTTGCTCCACTTAACTTCGACATTGCATTATTATTTCTAATCAATTGTATATATTTCTATCCTTAGTATAAGAACTGTCATTGTATTAATAATATTTGTCATATGGACTATAGTCTGCCAATAAACCTTTTCATTTTCATATATATATATATATATATATATCTATATCTATATCTATATCTGCACTAACTATTACTGACTGACTTATGATGCATTACCATTGCCTTACGATTAGCTCTCTTCCACTCTAGTCCACTCGTTATAATCCAAGCACTCTTTGAGGCCAGAGTTGCCAACTTCAAGTTCCATGAGCTATGAATCATACACAATTTTATATGGAGAAAACTGACGCGTCGCCCAGTAATGGGAAATTTCATTTACTAGGCGACAGAAAATTTCGGCTGGGAGACATTTTCGTCGCCCAGTTATAATGTTAAAAAAATGTTTGTACGTCGGATTACATGGTGCTGTAAATCATTTCGGCATCTTTGTTAGTATAGATCTAAACAGCTTTGTCGATCATTTTTTTTCAGTCTAGAAACACTTTTCGACGATTCGAGGATTTATTCCGTCGGTCAAAAATGTTCTTTCAAAGGGTGTCAATACCAAAGAAGGGAAGGTATATATATATATATATATATATATACACAAGACGAAAGTAAATTAAAAAAGTGACGTTCTACCCACATGTACGAGGCTGGGCTGAAAAGTAATGCCCCTACTTGAATAATTCTGGATTGTGTAGAGGTAGCCAGATAAAACGGGTTTTGTTGTAGCTTGATATCCCCACCCCATTCCAGATTGTGTAGAGGTAACCAGATAAAACCGGTTTTTTGTTATAGCCGAATATAGCCTCCATTCCACACGTTGGTTCAGTATCGATTACAATGGAAAGGAGTAAAGACGTTCACTTCAAGCAACGTGCCGTAATTGAATTTTTGGCCGTGGAAAGTGTTGCTCCTATAGACATTCATCGGCGAATGCAAGCTGTGCACGGCAAACAATGTGTTGATGTAAGTACCGTTGGACGACGTTGGGCGAGGCAGTGTAAAGAAGAAGCTGGGCAAGAAGATTTGCGAGGCAAACCGCGAAGTAGAAGGCCTGTAACGGCAACCGACGAGTCTCATCGGAAGTACGTTGACGAACTGATTCGTGGAAATCGTCGCATTAAACAAAATGAAATTGCTGCAATGCAATGCTCAATATCTCCAAAGAGCGAGTGGGACACATTACCAGTATTCTCGGTTACCGAAAGGTCTGCGCCAGAAGGGTGCGTCGCATGCTCACTGCAGAGATGAAAACTGAGAGACGACGCATTTGCCAAGAAAATCTGTAGTGCTTCTAAAATAAAGATGATGAATTTCTGCACAGCACTGTGAGAGGAGACGAGACGTGGGTCCACCATTATGACCCTGAAAATAAACGGAAATCCATGGAATATCGGGACAAAACTTCACCGCAACCAAAACAATTGAAAATTTAAAAAATCGGCTGGAAAAGTGATAAATACTGTTTTTTGGGATATCAATGATGTTGTTCTCGAAGACTTTACGGAAAAAGGGAGAGCAATCAACTCTGCACGTTATATTGAAACTCTGAAAAAACGGATCAGGAGGGTTCGCACCCACAAAAACGCAGTCATTGTTCACACAACGCACGGCCTCACGCCAGTGTTAAACGCGAGAAGCAATTGATGATCTGCAATTTACCTTATTGCCGCATCCACCATATACCCCCGATTTAGCACCATGCGATTTTCACGTCTTTCCTGAACTTAAAGAATATCTCCGTCGAAATCGCTACGAGTTTGACGAAGAAATTAAGGCCGCTGTGAAATTTTGGTTTCGTAGTCAAAGCTTCGAGTTTTACAGGGATGGATTTCAAAAACTAATTTATCGTTGACGTAAATGTATCGAGGTAGAGGGTGATTTTATAGAAAAGTAAATGTATCGAGGTAGAGGGTGATTTTATAGAAAAGTAAATGTATCGTTTTGAAGAATAAACTCTAAGGTACATTTGCTCGCATATGTAATGTTCCTCGCCTCACAGGCGACTACGTACATGTGGCAACGCCGCAGTGTTAGTCAAGGTACCCCAACTGGGGGAAGGTAGGGTGGAAGGGGGACAACCGAGTCCAACAAAATATAACAGATATACAGTATATCTAAAGAACAATTGAATGTGCAGTAATTGACATACAGGTAATTATAATGTAATGTCTCTGTTCATAAAGATAAACAATTAATATGATCGTGAACAGCGTTGAACTCCATGTAGTTTACTAGTCTTATGCAATAATAAGGTTCCATTATGATTACTGCAAATCTATATGAACAGCTACGACAATAGAACGTTTTATATCCTAATGAATGCGAAATGTTCGGCAGCAGGAAATTTTCACGTTCTTCGCGTAGGCTATAGTTTACGCGAAAATATTCAGCGGGCGAATATTTGACAGTTTAATCTAATCTTTGGAAGAGAGTAAGAAAATAAAACTTAGATCATTAAAATACTTTATTTGAAAAGTAAATTCAGTATATTGTTATAAAACATTGTAAAATGAAAGATAAAACATTTTAAGTTATACTGTATTATTACTGTATAACAAAACTGTCATGAATGCCACTAATTTCCCAACCTTTCCGAATGGTGTCCTTCATTTTGTGTAGGTTATCCCATGCAGAGACAATCCATTTAGCATGAATAGGTTTCAGTGTGGAGAGCTTCAAATCTATCTTACCGAGAGATTCATTTACGTTGAGTGCTGCTGAAACTTTATCCGCATATCAAAAGGTAAAACTTGCCTTGATATACGACCTCAACTTCGACCAATCACAGTCCAGAATAAATGTCGTCATTCAGACGTCATTTTAATCTGTAAGATTATAACTAGCAACTGTTGACCTCGAAATTATGATGCCGCGAACTCATCCAAGGATATGAAAGAGCGAAAATTTGCTGCCGCGAAATTAACCTGGTTTACAGTATATATACTTATAAACTCATAAAATATTATACTAATGTTTGTGAAATGACGTTGATGGGCCAAACCGAGGTGTTCACATGGTTACTAGGGCAGAGTGAAACAACTTTTTATTTCAAATTTATTTGCCTCACTTGTTTTTTGGTGTATTAGAACAAAAAAATGATGTATTCAGTCATTTAATGTTTGTAACTCAAACCATCTCTCGCATTTTTACATAAAAGCAAAATGGCCATCAGCCGGTTGTCCATAAATAAAAATATGCTCATAACATAAAAAGTAAGTTTTCTATCAAAAGAAATAATTGAAGAAAAACGCTTTATAATGCAAAACTATACTTAAAAAACACTATTGTGCATACATTGTATTGAAATAAAATTGTATCTGGTCTCACTTGGTTAGATGCCGTAAATCAATTACATTTGAATGCGATATAAACCCCGCTCATCTCAAATATTATTTTTTCAGGAGAGGCATCAGATCCTTTTTGGTTTCAAGTGAGGGAAGCAGAGAGCGACTTTTTATTCCTGACCTAATAAATCCGTCTCTTGATTCCTGTGATATTACTGATGCTGATGCATCTGTAACCAACTTCATGGCTCTTTCGACCTTCTGTGTGTGAATGGGGTATTGCTCAGTTTTGAAACATTTTGTTTCGTATTCAAGCAATTCTTCATCACACAATTTAGAAGTGAGTGGTGGTTCACTGATATCAATCCTATCCCAGATGATGATATCTGTCCAATGTGATGCTTTGAAGTTCAATTCTGATACTCTAAATTCTCTGAGTTTCCTTGTATTGGCTTCCTTACACTTTCTTGTCTGTATTATTAGATCGATTGCAACTTTGCGCAGCTTTTGCTCACTATCTGACAGCATTGATAAAAGAATATTTTCTGAGTGAGCAAAATAGGCATTCCGTGATATATAAGGTTGGACAACTTTTTGTATATCTTGTTCTTGGGGTAACAGGTTGAACCTTTTTATCGCATCAAAGATATGTTTGGGTCCATCAGGCAGATACGGTTCAAATTTTATATTGAACCAGTTAGGACCATAGTTTGTTACTATGAACAGAACAAGGCTACGTAACTCTCTGGAGGGATTCTTTTGGGAGACATAATAACGACATAGTCTCTTAGCTAGAGTTAACCATCTAGAGTTGTTAAGGGGACCAGGCTTGAGTTTCTCTTAGCTTCCGTTAACATATCCTTCTCTTATGGCCCCAATTATTCTGAACATGTATTGTTGATCATTACTTAAATCTTCTATGAGCTCATCTGTGAGAACTGGGATGCTATCGGCCCCATCCGTAATTGGGGAGAACTTTACCACTGGCATCTCATGGCAAGTCTTAAGAGCATTACCAATAGATCCACTGAATGATCTTGGCCCAGTTGTTTTCCCGTCGTATCGCTCAAACAGATGCCTTAAGGGAAGTTCATTTGTATATAACATACAAATGCTCCATTGCAATGGTCGGTTCAGCTTCTGCTCGATGAAATGGATTATACCACCTTTAGACCCAGTGTTGACATTCGTACTGTCGTACCCTATCACATGGAGATTCTGGTCTAGTGTCACTTCATTCTGGTAAGCGAACAACGATTCAGATACATCACTTGCTTTTCCAGATTTGTGCAGCTTCAACTTGTAATGTTTTTCTCAATTTCTGTCTCTCTCTTCTCACCTTACTTCGATCATTAAAAAAGTCAGTCTTTTTCGGTAATGATACCCAAATCCACCAAAGTAGCTGAAGCAATGGCCGATGCAGCCCTATCTGAAACACCAAATCTGTCGGCTTCCATGGCGAGATTGGGTAAAGGGGCTCTCATTTGAATGTTGGAGCATTCTTATTGAGACTCAGTTGTTGAACTTTCTTCGGTACTAGAGAGATCAGTGTTAGTATCAGGTGAGAGCACATCATCAATGACTACCTTTTCCAATTCTTCATGCATGATTATATTTCTTCGCTTACTTCGTTGTTGCTCCTTCAACTTTCTTGCGTTTCTTTTTGCTATAGATCTTGAAAGGGTAACATCCACACCTCCAATCACCATATTTCGCATAGTCCTCTGATCCTCAAGGAATTCCAATTCTTCTTTTGATATTCTTGATTCCTTTGGACAAACACAAATAATATGTTTTTCTTTACATCCGCTTTTTTGGCAGCCAAAATCTTGGTGCGAAACGAAGTTGCATTTACAGGCACAAATGTCAGAGTTCAACCAATGATTTTTTTAACAATTCAATACGCTTCGCACTGCTTTTGGATCGATTGAGTTGCGTAACCTTGTCGGTAAAGCGTTTCAGCTTGGTAATTATGGATTTTTTCTCATTGAGGGTATTGATGAACGTTTCCACACTTCGACCAATGCCTCTGCTATCGTTTCAAGAATATCATTATTTGTTAATTTTGCAGATGAGCCTTCCTTCAGTAGAAGAAAAATCTCCCAACCTGCATATTAGATGGTAAGACATTATGTGGCAATTCACTTGGAATTCCGAACAGAAAATGTTGCTTCACCGACTGTCTAGTTAGTAGGGATTTTGCCATATTTAGATCTGAGGTTAAATTTCTACAGAAATATCATATGAAAATCTGAAAAAATACAAAACACAGAATTAGTTAAAACAAATTATATATAAGCTCTAAAACTAAACTGTAAACATATTTTACTCAATATTCTTTGTAGCCACCCATGCTACAATATGCAGCATGCGGCTCCTACCCGCATCCCTTATCAGCCATATGCAAGATGTCATTGACCTTGAGTGAGACTCATGTTTAGATAAGCGTCTGTGTGTTCTTAAGTAGTTGGTGATTAGTAAGTATCGCTTGTGTTGCGTGAATATATTTACTCGTTATCATAGTTATAACCATATAACGCGATATCTTCTCTCAAAAACCAATAGATATTATACTAGGGTCTTTCAAAATATGATTTGCCGCCATTTTGTTTTCGGCAAAAATGCGGCGGGTGGAGGGTCCTACAAAGAAAATATTATCTTTTTAGAACTTCTAGAGGATCAATACACCAAATTTTGAGTGAGGCAAGACGGTTTAATATTTTCACTCCACCCTAATGGTTACTAGCATGATCTATGTTTATACCATATTTCTACATCGTATGACGAACACCGACTCTGAAAATGAATCCGGCTCAAGATAAATTTGCACAGCGAGGCCAGATAATTGGCATGCGGGAAGCAGGCCACTGTAGCTGACATAGCCATGAAACTGGGAATTTCGAAGCCTACTGTTCGATGCTGAGTGCAGAGGTGGCAGGACACTGGGAAACTGCTAGATCGTCCTAAGTGTGGGGCACCAAGAAAGACGACCCCAGAAGAAGACCGGAGAATAATCAACAACGCAGTCACCATCCGGGAGACACTACATAAGAGTGTGGGCGTGTCAGTGGACACCGTAAGGAAACGGTTGCATGAAGCAGGATATCACCACCGTACTCCTGCCAAAAAAGAGAGGATCGAGGAACTACATCGTCAGGCCAGGCTCTCGTTTGCTCGCCACCATATAAATGATGATCTCGCATACTGGAGCAGAGTTATGTTCTCTGACGAGAAGACGTTTGCGTCTACAACTCACGGCCGTCTTCGGTGTTGGCGTCAGGACAACACGAGATATGCCCGCCAAAATATTTACGAAGTGGCACGGAGTGGGCACGTGACGGCGAATGTGTGGGAATGGATGCACCTGTCAGGACTAGGGGAGCTGACTGAGATCTACGGAAGGTTTACGGTAGATCAATATATAGAGATCATGGAGAGGGTGATGCTGCCTTCTGTACGCGCGGATGCCTTGCCCTATCCTGAGCAGATTATCTTTATGCAGGTATGTTGTATTTGTGTGTTATAGAATATTATACTGTTACTAGAGTAAGATTTATGTATTACACGCATTTGTATGTCCGGTTTCCACATTTACATGGGACGAATAATGGTCATAAAATTGTTCTTTAACTCTTTCAGTACAATGACAATACTTTAGGATTTTATTCTGGATAACTGCAAACTGTATTATTTGTATGACAGCGCACAATTACATTTAGCTGAGAGAAACCCCTAATACATAGGGGTTAAAACCTATCTCGAATAGGGGGTTACTGATGAAGCGTATGGCTGAAATATAATTTTACTTTTAATATTTAAAATCCATTTGCAGGACAACTCTCCCATCCACACTGCCAGGATTGTTAGGTGGTGGTTCGAGGAGCAGCGAAATCTAGAACTACTGGACTGGCCTAGTAAGGGGTGTGACCTCATCCATCCCCATTGAGAACGTGTGGGGGAATGTGGTAAACTCGTGGGAGCTTGGGCAGGAGCGGACCAGCCGCCAGCTGCTGGATTACGCTATGGCTGAGTGGGAGATGTTCCGAAGGAACCCACACATCATACATAACCATGTTGCATCTATACCACACAGATTACAAGAATGTAATAGACAATAATGGGTGATAGACCAAATACTAACTATGAACAGGGTATAGCTGTGCTATTTATGTTAATCTATGGCAAATTGTGGGTATTTTGTATGACTTTATCATTTTGTATGATAAACTATTTAGTAAAATATTCTCAACCATTGCATATTTGTTGCAATAAAGAATTGGTGTTTTATTTTATATATATTTATTTATTTATATATATATATATATATATATATATATATATATCCCCCAGGAACGTTCTGTAACGCTAGACCAGGTACCCCTAAAATGTTATGTAACACTTTCCACACCCCACACATTATGGAACGTTCCCGGGGTGGGTGGGTCAGTTTTTAGCAAAAATAGCGTTAAGTAATTTTTGAATGGCACCTTACCTGTATGTCAATGTTATATGTTGTTGGACTCGGTTGTCCCCCCTCCACCCTACCTTCTCCCAGTTGGGGTACCTTGACTATAGCTGCGGCGTTGCCACATGTAGGAGTCGCCTGTGAGGCGAGGAACATTACATATGTGGGCAACTGTACATATCTGCTTTTGTTTCGATAAAATCCCTCAACCCCTTTAAAATTTATTTGAGTGGAGGCATTACTTTTCAGCCCATCCTCGTATATTAAAATTAATGTACAGTAGAAGTTAAATCTAGAGTTTCCACAAATGTTCTCGGTGAATTTAACAATCAATATTTCTGATGTTGACTCTAAAATAATGCGGTGTGTATTGAAATAAAGCACAATGGAAATAACTTTTTTGGGGCTATGCAAAAATGATTGTCTTCTGCGTGAACTGTTTATGCCACTTTGTCACTGGTTTATCAGTTGAAGTTGAAGGATCCTTCCCATACACACGCCAAAAGTTACGTTGGACAGTGATAACTAATTTAAATTTAGCTAACTACAACATGCATTGTGCTTTCTCTTGCATGGTCGCTTTAAGTTTAACACATTGTCGCGCAGAAGAGTCCAGAGTGACTGAGTCTTACTATCGCGTGAGCGCGTGAGTCATTACAACTTAAGATATTGTGATTTATTTTAAAACATACATCATTATTTTATCTCTTCTATGTCATGAAATATAGCTTGTTAAAATTATGGAGAAAATTTGTGGAGATACTGTATTATAATAATAATAATAATAATAAAGAACCCCAGAAATCATTATTATTATTAACTCCCTTTATAACAGAAAATATCGTGTAATAGGAGGGGACTTACAGTTTTACCTATGATCCGAACCATAGGTCGGTACATCATGTGACCGCAGAGGACGGTTCACCTATACAACTACTGAACAAATTCAAGTCGTATAACCTCGCTGATTTAGCAGGAGGCGGTAATGTGACGTGGCCACGACCTATTCCTGCCAAACAAGTGTTGTGTATTGTTTTTTAGTAAGTGATTGAAATTGTATGAAGTTAAGATGTGTGAAATGAAATTGTTTGGAGTGTAAAATGCTATTTGGCAACACTCGAAATGTGCTGAGACCGAAGGCATTAAAATGCCCAAATGCCAGTCCTCTGTCGCGGTGTCTCAGTTAGGTTGTTTTCATTACCAATATGCGATTGTGATTCTAAATTTTCTAAAATGGATCTCTCTCCACGATCAAATTATAATGAGAAATCCGTACTCGCTTTCCTCCGTCTTGTGTCTTGTTTCGACTTAAGTGAAAATCAGAAAAAGTGATAAAAGTGTGGTTTCCCTCTTCCCTTTGTTTCGTTAATTCTAAAATGACGGGCCACACTACTAGGTGTAGTATATATGGAGAAATCAGTGTAAAGAAATAGAAAGTGAAGGGAAAAGAAGAGTAAACAAGAATTAAAAGGTTAAAAACACTACACAAGTCATCCCTTTTGAGAGAATATGGTTTGAAAAGGAATCAGAGTGGCCATGTAGACTGTAACAACTTCGACTAGTTTTAAAAATAACAGTCTCTGGTGTTAAATTTGATTGGTGGATTGTCCAGTTTTACGTTCTCCGTCCACCGGAAGTCCACCGCTGAGACGGTGGTAACGCCACCAACCGGTGGTGATGATCGATGTGACTGAGAACGGAGAAATAGAAGAAGAGGAACTTAGAAGGAAACTTGGGGGAGAAAAAGTGAGGAAGGAAATCGAGAACGTGAGTAGATGAGTTAAGATGCCAGGGCTGAACTAAGCGGACGCAGGCATTAAGAGCAAGCTCTTTGGGGTTTGGTGAGTGGAGAGCTGAACCCCCGGGTCCTACTAACCCAACAATCTGTTGGCCTCTAAAAACACGACACCTCTTGCACGACGTGGGAAAGAAACTCTCTCACACCTACGGAGCCAAATACTGGGGATGGAGGGTGTGTTATTGGGATTGTTTAACCTCCTTCGTAGCGGCAAAGGTCATATGACGGAGGAGACCTACAGCTGTATGTAGAATCCGCACCACGGGTGGCTTCGTCATCTGGACGCAGAGGACTGTCCCCCATCCAACTACTGGCCAGATTCACTGCTTAACTTCGTTAATCGAAGGGAAGTGGTGTTAAATATTAGCCACGACGTAGCCCTGACGAAGGAGACCGACAGTTTTACGTGGAATCCGAACCACGGGTCACCCATCCAACTACTGAATAGACCAATGTCGCTTAATTTCGCTGATCGACGGGAAAAGGAGGGAGAGCAAAAGTTAAAAACACAGATCCTCTTTCTCTATTTAATGGAGAACCCAAAGGGCGCTGCGTTGGATGTTTGTACTCAATCCAGGTTCTATTTACTGCAAGGGGAATTATTGGACTACAATTATGAACTTTTCACCAATTAAGTTTGTTAATTTTTACAAGTTAAATTAACTAATTCATAAATAATTTAGTTTAATACCGTTTTATTTATTTAGTATATATACAGGGTGTACATAAAAGTCAGGATCTATTTTTGTGAAATAATTATTTTTTCTATTTTTCTTTTCAGAAGCCCTTAGAATGAATACAGAAGAGCGTGTGGCAATAGTAATTTGGCGAATCGAGGGAAAGAAATACAATGACATCAGAGAGAAGTTTAGAAGATTTCATAAGCCGGGGCCAATAGACAAGACAATACGAAAATTGGTGAACAAATTTAAACGAACGGGATCTGCAAATGATGAAGCAAGATCAGGACGACCGTGTATGTCAGATCTTACCGTGAATGCAGTACGCGGAATTATCACTGAGGAGCCACGTACGTCCGTTCATGCTGCATCACACAGACTCGGCCTCCCGACGTCATCTGTGCACAAAATTCTGAAAGTTAATTTGCAGAAGAAAAGCTATCATTTGCAGGTTTTACATGATTTACATGAGGAAGATTTCCCTCGACGAAGTGCTGTGTGTGCTGATCTCGTAGAACAAATCTGGAGCGATAATTTAATGGACAACATTCTCTTTAGTATGAAGCCACTTTCCATACGTGTGGAAAAGTAAATCGCCATAACTGTCGAATTTGGGCAGATGAAAGACCGAATGATTTCGTCCGAAATTGGGAAAGAGACTCACCTAAAGTTAATGTCTGGATGGGTTTAACAAAATCTAAGGTTTATGGTCCTTTTTTCTTTGGTGAAGCTACAGTTACGGGGCTTATTTATCTGGACATGTTGCAGCAATTACTTGAACCTCAGCTGATTGGGGATAGGATTGTTAGTATCGTCGTCTATCAACATGATGGTGCTCCTTGTCACTATGCCAAAATTGTTCAGGATTATCTAAATGGACGTTTTCCAAATCGCTGGATCGGACGCGGAAGCAACAGACCTTGGCCAGCGAGATCACCAGATTTAACCCCTTTAGATTTCTTTGCATGGGGCTTTATCAAATCGCACGTCTATCAGACGAAGATTACGAGTTTTGAAAACTTACGTACACGTATACGAACTGCTGCAGATAACATAACCCCGCAAATGCTCCAGAATGTGTTTAGAAATGCTGCGGAACGATTTGAGCTGTGCAGGGATACTGATGGGCGTCACGTCGAATCCTACTCTTAATTATTTAATAAATGTTACCACTTTATCATTTTATGATTGAATTCCATATAATTTCCAAGTGCTTCACAAAAATAGATCCTGACTTTATGTACACCCTGTATATTGATTCATTTCCTAAACTTCGTATTTGACCCCAAACTACTTTATTTTTCATTCATTTCGCAATGCTGTTAAAATAATCAAATAATCATGCAATCGCTTTAAATTTCAATAAATATTGTTAGTAATAAATATTAATTAATATTTATTTTGATAAATATTGTATAAATAATATTAATACTTATTTTAAGAAATGTTAATTTTTGTATAACATTTTTCCATTTGGCGAGGAAGTAGTTTTCATGAAAGAGGAGATAGTTTTCGGTCAGTATTATGACTGAAAAAGGAGGGAGTGCAATGCAATTGCAAATGTTAATCAATATTGCAATTAGTGCCAACCCCCCTCCCCCTTGTTGAAAGACCCTTCCAGTGCCAACTCAAGGCTGCAAAAAAAAAAGGGGGAGGGGAACTCCCCCAGCAAGCTCGGAAAGTCCACCTAACCTCTTTGGGGGAGAAGTTGGGACGGCCTCACCCACCAAAGGGGTATACCTAACCTAAGAGAGAGGTGTGTTCGCTTGGCAGGAGCCAAGCGCATATTGTGACTTCATCCCAGCGCTTGCTGTCTTATAAGGTCCTAATCCCACAGTTGGCGTAGAAGCCAGTGCCTCCAGGCACGTACACGATTTATTTTGGGCTGCTGGATTCCCCGTTAAACTGTATTACAAGACTCGGTCATGTTTGTCTGTTTATCTGTTTGTTTATTTCCCCCCCTCTCTCTCTTTCCCTCATATATACAGTATATATATATATATATACACACACACACATACACACACATATATATATATATATATATATATATATATATATATATTAAAAGCTATTTTCCAGGTTGATGGCGATTAATTTTTCAGAGGAATTGGCTACAGATATCTAGAGATGGGTGTAAACCCCTTCATATATATATCATTTATGCCTAATTTCTGAATATACAGGGAGTGGAATAAGATGATTTACCGAGAATAACGGAAGCACCTTGTGAAAAATAATATTTATCATTTACTGCAGAAATTAGTACAAGAGTTAAAAATTTGGGGGACTAACTGCAATTCACATGGAATATATATGATCAAAAAATTAAATAAAAAATAATAATAGCACAAGAAATACGAACGAGAAATATATATATATATATATATATATAATCTAATAATATACAAAACGACGGAATATAACCATGAACACAGTACAGAAGTATATATATATATGTGTACACACACACACACACAGTTATATTAAATAATTAAATATATTGAAAATAAAAAAACAATAATTTACACAGTGTATATATATATATATATATATACACACACATATATGTATATATATATATATATATATATATACACACACATATATATATATATACACACACACGGCTATTAAAGATTTATTCAATAAAAAATAAAATTTGAAACACTTTATTCTACCAGCGGGGTTTTAGTGGCGCTAGTAGCCGAAAGACAACAACAGAATTATAATGTCGATAATAAACTTCCCTTCGCTGGAACCTTCTCTTGACATCATGAAGATTAAACTCACACGTTTATGATACAGCCAACCTTCACGGGCAATTAATTTTTTCAAATTTATTTTCCAGTTTTAGCGCTTCTCTATCTCTCACTTTAAAAACCTACGAGAATTGTACCCGAATTCCGAATTTATTTTCGATTGTCACTAAGATCCTTCTTTTTCTGATTACCCGACAGCGATACAGGTAAGGCCCTAAAACCCAGTATATAGTACGGTAGATCTTGCCTTCACGCACAGTTAATTTTTCCAATTTTATTTAGATGGGTGATCATAAATTTAAACAGATACGATCAGCCCTAGATTGCCAAATTTATTTTCCAAACAAAGCGCTTCTCTCTCTCTACGATTGGGTATATAAAAGGGGCATTTTCATCACGGGAATACACATCAGTTGTTTTTATCGACAAGTGCTATAGAAATATCTCGCCATGAGGAGTCAGTCACAGCAGCTTTACATCTCCCCGGAATTGTTTGAAGATAAAGATTTCTACGCAGGGGCATCGAGCATAATTTTCGCAGCTGCAGACCGGAACGCCCTACTTTCAACGCAGTCCATTGCAGAAATTTGCGACGGAGTGTAAGAACCGAGCATTAAAGACGACATTAAAATGTAAGTAATTAATTTAATTTGTGATTCGGGCTATATACATCGTTTCATTCAGTACCAGTGTTATAATTTTTTAAAATTCGTAATAAGACGAAGTGAAAGGATATCTGTTTTGTGATTATAATTTGCTGGGCGTTTTCTCTTATTGCAGCTCTCTCCCCATACATATATGTTATCTCTCTTCTTCAATGGCCTTGGTTGGTTCGAAGTCGACGGCGGTTCTGGTTAGAAGGCAGCAACGGATTTGTTACTCGCAGTAGTTTCTTCTATACTACTCTTCTTCTATAGTGGTTCGGAGGATTCTGGGAGGCTTACTAAATTCTCTGAAGGTTCCCCGATTCTTCTTATAACGTATCGTGAAATTATTTTTCTCTGTTTAAGACTAAGTTCTCTGACGAGAGCAAAACTCGAAGAAGATAAAGACTTTTTCTTACTGTAATTTACTGCTAAAATGTACAGGTAGTGCTCAGCCTCGAAGTCTAATTCTGAATTTACAGGGGGAGAGGTTCGACCTCTTTCGAACATGGCTCAGGCCGAATTTAAAAGTGAGGAGGCCCTCGAGACCTCCTCGCTGAAGGGCTGCTAAGACAGGAGTGATTGAATTTACAATACAAGAAATAAATAAGTCTAAATTTTGGGGGAGTGCAGTTGAAGGTTAAGTTCCCCCCCTTTAACTGGAGATCTAAACAGTTCTTGGACGTTAAGTATAATTTAAACACATCAGAATTTTGAAAGATTCCAAAATAAAACGAAAAAAATAAATAACAAAAAAAAATAATATCGCCGAGTATACATTCCTAAATGGCGACATAATGTCAGAGTAGTACATTGAGTACAACCCAAGCACATTATTAAGTACATTATAATTTTGGTTTATTACAACTATGATTATAATTACGAATTAATTCACAGTCGCTTATTATCGTTAATTACAGTTTCAGTAAAGTACATTAATTCCATCATATTAAATTATTACAGTTAATTACAATTAAACAGTTAACTATAGTTTTACAGTTTCATATTTATAGACAAATAGGATGTCAGGAGTATAACAAAGTACATGGGCATATACTGTGTGTGTGTGTGTGTGTGTGTACACACACACACACATATATATATATATATATTATATATATATATATATATAACATGATACACATAATAATGTTTTCGGATTAGAAGCAAGCAAGAGAGAGGGTGTTCACCTCAGAAGCTCTCGCTTTTGCCGTTGTCAGCGGAATCCGAGCACTTGCATAAGCATTTACGAGTACATTGCGAGAGGTGAAATAATTAAAAGAAAAAGTAAAAAAGAATACCTATGGACGTATTGACATGTAAGGTAACTACGTACGTAATCATGATCATTAGCGGACACGTACGAATGCATAAAGATTTGTACACATATCGGTAGTCACACAATAGGTTGAAAATTGGTAGACAATAGGTAGCTGAATGAATAATTAATGAAATTAACAAAAGATAAAGGTCAACAAAGGAAATGGACGTATGAATGAACAACATATAAATAGTAATATGTTAAAGAATTTACCATCCATTGAATACTAAAGATATCGAAATACTTAAGACACGGTTCAGTATTCAAGGTATGGAAAATGTGAAGGGGATTAAGGTACTATACGACGTCATAGTTTTTCAAATTATGCTATACGTCAATTCATAATTAATACGCCATAGCTATTTAATTCGTACGTACAGTACAAGTCATTATTAGGAGAAATTAGAAGAAATGAATTAGAGAAATACAGTAATGAAAGGTTTATAGCCATTGTACAAAGAGTGAGTGAAACTACTAATTAAATATATATACTTATACGAGTATACAGTAAATATTAAGGAATATTAAAAAAATGAAACAATTCAACAATTATTTGAAAAAAATAGAAAGCAAATCAAAATTTTATCCAAACTCGCGTTAGGCGATTTTGGTCCTTATATAAAAATGAATATTTGAATATAAAGATTATATAAATATAAGTACTGTATGAATATAATGAATATAAAGATTTATATAAAGGTTATATAGGAATTATTCATTGTTCATTTTTACATATATAGGTCGTAATATAACCTAACCTAGCGTAGCCTAACCGGGACATAATATAGCTTAACCTAACCTAGCCTAACCTAACCTAACCTAGCATAGCCTGACCGGGAGTAATATAGGGTGTCCATAAATGATTACCCTGATTAAAGCATGCTATAACTTTTAAATAAACACTCGTATTCAAATACAGTTTCAATCATAAGTAGATAAAAATACAAAGTTTTGATACATAGTTAATGAACTTAATAAGCTTCCACATGTGCACCCCTAGTGGCACGTAAAATGTCTAAACGGTATTCACACTCACGCCACAAATTTTCCAACATTTGTGGGTTACTGTTGCAATTGCATCCGTAATGCGTTCTCGCAATGTCCTGATATCTGGAACAACTGTTGCATAAACCAAATCTTTAACATCTTTAACAAGCAGTTTGTATGTTTTCCACCGTCCCATCGGAAACTGATGGTCTACCACTGCTCTTTCCCTTTTCCACGTTTCCAGTTTCCAAGAATTTTTTCATCTACGACTTAATTAACTTCACATCAGGTCGATTCTTTCCATACTTTGCTCTGAACCTTCGCTGAACACTGACAGGAGATTTTGTTTCTGCAAGCCACACAACACATTGTGCCTTCTCTGTCACAGACGTCATCTTAACTGAACAGCTACTACAGCGCTCCTAGCTGCGAATGTGGTAGACGAAACACACCAGCACAGAAACTCTATGCGTGTACGAGATCACTTGTAAAAAGAAAACGGATGTAAGATTCGTCATTAAAACATGAAAGCATACTGTTTTCAGGATAAACATTTATGGACACCCTGTATAACCTAACCTAGCATAGCCTGACCGGGTGTAATATAACCTAACCTAGCATAGCCTGACCGGGTGTAATATAACCTAACCTAGCATAGCCTAACCAGGACATAATAAAGCCTAAACTAACCTAACGTAGCATAGCCTAACCGGATCATAATATAACCTAGCCTAACCTAACCTAACCTAGCATATCCTGACCGGGCGTGATATAACCTAACCTAGCATAGCCTAACCGGGTTATAATATAACCTAGCATAGCCTAACAAGATATAGTATAACCCTAACCTAACGTATCCTAACCTGAACTAAATTAATAATCCGAAACTTGTGTCCGTACTCGATAGAGGTGTGATATTTTAAATTTAGTGAACGTTACTTTGCAAGATTTTAATGGTGGACTCTTTCTCGTTTATAATTATTTAGTAATCTCATTTTTTCAATTTATTCTGAGTTTTTCTTGTTTTCTACAACAAAAAAATTAATCCCAGGGCTTTTTCTCGTTTATACGGACGTCTATTTATTAATGTTAGTCGGGGTGTTTTGTTTTGAAATTTGACAGTTACGATCTGTACCGTTTTAATTATGTCGTAGATAACATCATAACATTCGTTCTCTATTTATTACCCGGTTTTCGGATTAACTAATTTGGTTTAACATTTTCTTGCGTATTATTATTTTTCTTATGTTATTCTAACTAACTCCAGACAATTGCATTGAACCTATATATTAGCGGTTAATATATACGGTTGGGTAGAAAGTAGGTCTAAGGTGGAGTGACAAGCTTGACCTTCGTCAGAATGAACAATTCGGGTGGAAGCAAAACCAGGGTTAACCAAGGCATTGAATAACGGCATTGAATATTTTGTTAAATTTTCCCCGGGCGTCCTAATCGTCATTTTCTCTTTATTTAAACTTTAATTTAATTTAACCTTAAATAAAAAAGAATCGGTATGAACTAATCATGTTAATTTCTCCTTAAAGGGTCGATGCGAAACTTGATCGTGTTATGGCAAGTTTTCGCGACAGCTTTGATGAAAAGGGAATAAATGATTTAGAGGCTTTACCACACAGCCAACCCAGTGACCTGAATACCGGAGTCGAGGTATTAGCTCACATCAGGTCCGACAAATGCAAGGTCATCGAGGAACTAATGTAAGTTTTTTTTGTCTACTCCTCACATTTTATCGTAACTGTTTCATAAGCGAGTATCCTCAATTATAGCATAGTCTGCATTAGCACTGAGCTATGATTTCTGTATACAAATCGATTTATGAAAAAATAGACATTAATTAAAAAGAATCAAGATGAAGTAATCATGTTAATTTCTCCTTAAAGGACCGTTACGGAGCTTGATCGTGTTATAGCAGCTTTTCGCGACAGCATTGGTGAAAGGCGAATAAGTGATTTGGGGGCTTTACCGCACAGCCAACCCAGTGACCTGAATACCGGTGTCGCGGTATTGGCTCACATCAGATCTGAAAAGTGCCAGGTCATCGAGGAACTAATGTAAGTTTTTTTTGTGGTTAAGAAAAAACTGTATTTTCATTTAATTTATTAAATGGGAGAAAGCATGTTTTAGTACAATTCGGCTTACAGAAATAGCGTCCATTAAATAAGATTAACATTAATGGAGACATTTTCCAATTGTATATACACACGTAAAACTTTACACAATGTAGTTACAAATATATATAAGCATTTACACAATACAGCGAGTGCGAACAAATGGGAACCTTTTTTTTATTTGTCTGCATATCATTTCATCATTCATCGCAGTTTCGCACAAATCGAATAATTTTTTAAAAATTTATAAATCCCTTCCCACGTGACATGTGCAAGAGAAATGAAAGGCAATACATGCCAGAAGTATTGCTAAAATATCATTGGAAACGGTAAGGATTCCAGACAATGTCAGGGACATGTAGGTGTTTGATAAATTGCACAACCACAGGGCGACTGCAGGGTTGAGTGCCGAGTGAATCAAAATAGTACATTCTTTCCCTATCTTTAAAATAGATTTCAAACCAATGAACCCCATCACTCCCCACAATGTCGGTGTTGAAGATAATCCCATACCAATCTCTCGTAGTTGGCAATTTCAATGCTTCATTCTTCGCAAACACCGATAAATTTGGAGCGTGTGATTCGCTCACTTTTCACTACTCTCTGGAGTGTATTCGCGTCCAGTTTAAAAGTCTGTGACAACGTTCCTGAAAAAGTCAAGTTCTATTAGAGCCTTTGATTCGAGGTACACGAGTACACTAATAGGCGTCTCTATAGGGTTGGCGAATTCCAATTTGAATGAGATGTTCCCACTTTGTTGTGGACTTAAGTGTGTATTTATACTAGCAGATAAGTCAGGGGTAATATCAAACGAGTAAAGGTTAAATTCTTCGACAAATTCTTTCTGCGTTACGCCAAACCCAAGCTCGTCACAGGCACCGGCATTATGGGCCAGACTATTATAAGCTCTCACGCAGATTGGGAACACAGCGTCTCCTGAGTAGTCCGTAACCATGGTCCCGCCCAATGCAACCCCATTTACGTATAGAGTTATATTTTTAAGGTCGACATTCTCAAATTTAAAGGCGCTCTTTTTATATTTTCCATTCGTCGAAGCGTGATCCTGCATTCCAATTAATATCCTTTTAGGTAGAACTCCCAGGACCACGTTTTATAGCTGCTTCGAGGCCAACCCGGCGGGCACTGTGTATAGCTTGATCTGTACTCTGCTAATTGGGTATTTTACTGTTGCGTGTACTAAATTTTTTTCAATTTCTACATATTTCGGGGAACTTAATTTCACTCGCCGTACACTTCAATATGTTTCCATAATGTGAATCACAACGGGTTTTGCACCCTCTTCTTGATCAGGTCCCAGATTTATGCAGATCTCAGGACTCGTGCGGTTGAGTTTGTTTCATGTCGACGCTGTTCATAAGCAGCTTCTCCTGGAACGTGAAGTCTGTATGAAGACGCTCAAACCATTCGTATATCTTTTTTTTTAGAATTTTTAAATTTATCCTCTATACTACTTTCATCTTTAGTCTGATAATAGCCCTCGGCGGTTAAAAGGGTGTCCTTCGCTTCTTTTGAAAAGTTGAGGACATTTTCCAGATAGGCTCGTAGGTGATAATAACCCGTTCCTGCCGAGATGTTAACCTGATTTAAATACACCTCACACTGGCTGAATATGGAGTGTAGAAAGTTGGTTTCAGGGTATGCAGAGTAACTAACATCGCAGTCCGTTCCATTTGAATGGGCTATACGCAGTTTAGCGTACATGCGCATGCAGCTCGGATCAAAAAAGTATGGGCCTGAGCTGGGTATCACGAATTCTATAGGGGCACTCGGTGAACTAATTGTGTTTAATGGGTTAATAGTAATAAAGTCGCTATGCTCAATAGAAACCTGTGTAGGGGCATATCAAAGAGGGACACTTCCGATTTACAACATTGTAAGCTACATGAATGGATGAAACGCGCCATGACGAGTCAGAAATAGTACCACCTCTCTCGACAAGTAGTAATCAGCTTATGATTCGTGAGATTAGTGTCCTCAGCTTATATCAGTTAAAAAAATGATCAGCTGGGGATGGGCAGCTTTCACCCAATTTCTCCATCTTCAGCTGATACATTAAGCTGGACAAGTCATGTTGTGCCTCGTGAAAGGTATCTCTTTGGAGAGCTGCACTATATCGACCCTTGGCCACAATTGTGAGCAGCTCTTTGTCTTTAATATTTCTACTAAGCGTTGATTTTAACTTCAACGTGCGTGTAGGCGTGTCTATGTTTACGACTTCAAAAAGTAAATCGGTTGTCAGATACGATTTTTCAAGACTCTTGTTTAACCCCGTCACAATGTCCATGACTGTCATAATGACCGATTCGTAGTGTTACATTTGTAATATAGTACTGTACCTCACCGAACAGGACTGATCGCATAGTATTGTCGAAGGTTATACCTAATTTTTCAGACTCATCGATTCTTCTAAGGATCAGAAATATGATTTGCTCATTTTCAAGAGTTAAAAATTTGGTGGCTAGCTGGAACTCACAAACACCAACTCGTACGAATTATGTTCCAACTCAATGGGCCCATGGAGTTCTGTTACAAAGTTGGCCAGGGTGTTGTTAGGATGTACAGACAGAGAACAAGAGGACGGGAGTGTGACATAGGAGTGGTTAGGCGCCATGTTGCATACAATTTAAGCATCATTATTGCAGCAGCTTTTATATAGGTATTGAAACTTTCTGGGTAACCTAGCCATTTCACCAGGTACATTTTTCTCTTTCCTGAACCTTTGCTGCCTAAATTTTTTTCAGAAATTAAATGTCACTTTCTGCAACTCCTCGCGGTAACAGTCTCCTGCGATTTCTTCCACATTCAAATCTTCAACATAATACATCATTATCTTGCCTTTAGGTCTCATAGCACTAACTTAAAAAATCTCACGTGTCCATCCTTGCTCAAATCCCTTCGCGAATTTATTTCCTGAATGTGGTGGCGATGCTCCATCTCTTCTCACCTCTGTGCGCGTACCTCTTTCTTAAACCTCACTAGGTGTTGAGCCGATCGTACGGTGACGTGAACGGTTGTATGACAAGGCCAATGACCCCAGAATGTTTATATATATATATGTATGTGTTTTTATGTGTAAAATAGCGATGCATGCTTTCCTTTATGGTACGTTTGAACTCTTTCAGCTAAAGAGGCCTTATGTATAGAACTGCTGGTGTAGAAACTGATATTAAACTCTGTCAGCATGTTCTGAAAAGCGCGGCCTATAAATTCTTTCCCCATATCCGTAAAAAAATAGTCAGGAACCCTATCTTCTTTCAACATCAACGTTTTGGTTGCTTTAGCAACTGTTTCAGGTGATTTATTTTTTGGAGGAATTAGCCACGGATATCTAGAGAATACATCTATTATGAATAGGATGTAGCGGTAGCCGTCGTTATACACTGACTATCTTTGCATGTCTGTTAAATCCGCTTGCCAAATAGAGTCAATCGAAGCCGCTATTGTCTTCGTTTTAAACCTTTTTATCACCGGCTTATGAAGTGTATAAACATCCTGCTCCTGCAAAAACCTCTCAACATCTTTTTTCCCTACTCCATAAACACTTCTGTACAGTCTATTAACGCCACCAAAGGAGGCGGGGTTAGAAATGTCATACTAGCGTTTACTTAATATGTTAGCCATTTGCGTATTTTAGAGACACGTGGATAAGGTTAGGCGTTTGTTCTCTTCTTTCTCCTCTTCAGAGAAGCTACTGCTGGGGGCGATGGTGGCGTACTCAGTTGTGACACATGCGAGACTTGTTCCAAGTCTTTTAACCTATTCAGATTACCTATCAATGTTTTGGGGACATTTATTTTTTGTAGTCTTGCTTTAATATGCTTCCATCCTGTTGGTGAAGGTCTGTCCCACTTTCTCACCAGATCATGAACAATGTCGACGATATTGGATCCCTGTACACTTGTTCCTTCAACAATGACCTCGCCTGTATCTGTCCACTGTATGACGGGGTCCTCACTCAATAGATTATAAAGACTTAAGCTTTTATTCCGAAATGTATGTGGGAGACTGCTTTTTAACACATGCTTGATATGCTGCGTTCCGTTATTCTTTGGCTGGTCATCTTGGGCCCAGGTTCTGTGTCGCCATGCTCAGCTTTGCTAGCGCTGTGCCTAATAGCCACGGGGAGCTCTGTCGGATTCTTATAATCTTCGTACTCATGAAGAAATTTCTGTAGAGCCTCTTCGTACAAGATCCTTTTTTCATTAGGTGACTTTTCACTGTTTAATAGGGCCAACAAATCGCTTTCCACTCTTTTAAGCCTGCTTTTACGGGTCTTTAGAACCGTGTCTGGAATCTTTGAACTTTGCAATGAAGCATACACCTCGGGTGGAATCACTACCACTTTCTTCATTATATTAATTTAGTCAGTAAAGGTCCCAAAACTGAAAATAAGATGGGGAGGAATGATCCCCCTCTTTGTACAATAATTCGCTTTTTCTTCCCCACAGTGTGACTTTTACGAGCGAGCGCATGTATTATGTTCTTATAACGACGTAACCGAGCCTTCTGAGGGGGTTTCATTGACACATTACATTTTATAACATTAAGACAGATTACACAGATGCATTTTAAAAAGTTGGAGTCGATATTTTTAACAAACATCTGTTGCAGTGCCCGGTGCAACAGTTGATAGATTTTTATTAACTCACGATATTTGTTCAGCCTACTTGTCATTCTGGAATATACACCGTTTCAGTCTCGTTTGGGAATATATTTTTTCTTATAAGCACCCTAAACGTGTTTCGCGGGTGGTCACAAAGGAAATATCCGTAACGCTGACTTTTGGCTTCTTTATAAACCTCCAAAATCTCCTTACGCTGATTCGGGAACATTTGATTAGCTAATACCCCAATTTGTGACACATCTCTACGTTGTGCGAATAAGACTAGATATTGTGTATTTAACGACACATCTACAGATCTACAGAAGCTAAGGCTAACAAAGACCCTAAGATCCACTCTAAAGTTAGCCAGAGAGAAGGGAAAGAGTAGGGGGTTAAGAGAAGAGAATAATGGGTTAAGTAGCAACACCTATCACTCGTGGGTTAACATTCATTCCATAAAAGAGAAAAAAGACTCACCATCATCATCCGTTGGCCGCTGCCGACAAGTCAGAAAAATAGTCGGAGAGAATAGGAAAGGGGTGAAAGGCGAAAAGAAGTAAAATAAGAATGCTTACAAACCATGCAAAACAGTCTTAACACAAACACTATCATACCATGCAAACTACAAACATGCAAGTAAAGAGAGTGACAGACATGCAAGTAAGGAGAGGATAAGAAAAAAAAAGTATAAAGAGTATAACAAAACGTTGGATAGTTAACACTACGAGTTACATCTAGTTGTGCTCGTCTAATTTTTTTTTTTGGCTGGCATATCACACGCTGGCTTGTCACAAGCTGGCATTAATCTTCAACAGACTCATCCCCGACATCACCCTCAGAACTCCTGTTACTAATTGTTTTATTATTATATTATACAACGTTAATATTTTTAACGAAGGAGAGGGAGAAGGGTGAGGCTGAGAAGGAGAAGTGTGAGGCTGAGAGGGAGAAGGGTGACGATCTACAGATCTATAGACTCATCCCCGACCATGACCCCGAAAGCTCCTGTTACTAATTGTTTTATTATTATATTAAACAACGTTAATATTTTCAAAATGCCTATCTAAACGGTTCTTAAACATATTAACGCTGGTAGAGTTCACAACGGGCGCTGGGAGATTATTCCATTTATCAATTACTTTAAACGTAAAGAAGTTTTTAGCGATATTAGTAATGAAACGTCTGCCACGCAATTTAAATCCGTTATTACAAGTATTGCTATTATCGAAAGTGAACAGTTTGTGAAAATTTACTTTATGGATGTTATTAACGATTTTGAAAACTTCAATAAGCTCCCCCTTAATCTCCTAATTTCGAGTGAATGCAAGTCTAACTCTTTAATCCTATCTTCATAAGGCTTGTTGAGCAATGACGGAATTAGTTTCGTGGCGCGACGCTGAACCCTTTCTAACTTATCAATATCCTCACGCAAATAGGGCACCATAACTGAACGGCATATTCTAAATGAGGCCTGACTAGGGACTTGTAAAGGGGCAATATAATATTCTTCGATTTAAATTTGAAATTACGCGCTATGAAGCCTAACATTCTATTAGCTTTTGCGTAAGACTCCAGGCACTGGTTCCTAACTTTTAAATCCTTAGATACGCGTACGCCTAAATCTACTTCCTCGTCAACGCTCGCTAACTCTCTATCATCCATCGTGTACGTGTAATTATTGTTACGAGAACATATATGCAAAACTTTACATTTGTCTACGTCAAATTGCATCTGCCACTTATCCGTCCACTCCATAATCCTATTTACATCGTCTTGGAGCCTATTTCTATCGTCCTCGTTAACAACCTTACCGCCTATTTTAGTATCGTCCGCGAATTTTGACACGTTTACGAATAGCAATTGGCCTAATACTGAACCCTGTGGGACACCGCTACCTACATCCAACCACCCCGATTCACTACCATTAACAACGACCTTCTGTCTCTGAGCACGAAGCCATTCCTCTAACCAGTTAGCTACCTGACCGCGTATACCGTGCGCTTTAACCTTCGCAATTAATCTTTTATGCGGAACTGTATCGAACGCCTCTTTAAAATCTAAATAAATAACGTCAGCCGCTCTATGCCTATCGTATTCGCGCACTATTTCGTTATAAAATTCTAGCAAATTAGCTAAACAAGATCTATGGCGTCGAAACTCGTGCTGACTACTATTAATCAAATCACGACTTTCTAAGTGATCGATGATACGATCCCTAACTACGAATTCCAAAAGTTTACAGAAAATTGACGTTAAGCTAATGGGCCTATAATTTCTAGCTGCTGTGCGGTCGCCTTTTTTAAAAATGGGCGTGACGTTAGTTAATTTGAAGTTTTCAGGAATAATCCCCGTTTCCAGTGACTAATTAAAAATCTTCGTTAAAGGGCCTACGATAACGTCTTTCAAATCTTTCAAATGTCTGGGATAAAGCGCGTCAGGGCCTGGAGCCTTGCTAACTTTTAGCCTATCGATATAATGCACAATCTCACCTGGTATACAGTTATTTCATTCAAAACAGTCTCGCTACTAAATGGAACGATATTGTCCACGTCGGGGACATTATTTACGTCTTCTACAGTAAAAACTGTCGCAAAAAAGTTATTGAAAATACCTGTCATCGCCTGAGCGTCAGAAGCCAAAGCGCCGTTAACGTCCACTAGAGGGCCTATGTTATTTTTTATCGGCTTACGATTATTGACGTATTCAAAAAACTTTTTTGGATTATGTTTACTATCCGCAATTATAAGTATCTCTAAATTACGCTTAGCATTCCTAACTGATCTTTTAACCTGACGTCTAAGTTCGATATATCTATTAAAGTTAGCTGCCGTGCCACTGCGCTTATTAAGTCTATACGCTCTGTTACGCTCGTTTATAAACTCTCCTATTTCCCTAGTCCACCACTTGGGCCTACCATGATTTCTTGCGTGCTGGGGTCTACGAGGAATAAACTCCCTTTCCATATTCATAAAACTTTCTTTAAACGCCTCCCAATGCAAATTTGTGTCATTACCCATAAATAAATTATCCCAGTCCACTACTCTCATCCTATCCGCAAAACTATCAAAATTGGCCCTACGAAAATCAGGGACTTCTATTACATTACTATCCTTAGTGTTTTCTATCAATAGCTTAAACCTAAGAATTTAATGATTACTACATCTCAAACTCTCGCCTACTTCTAAACCTTCGACTATATTTTCGCCGTTCGTCATCACCAAATCTAAAATATTGTCACCGCGCGTTGGTTCGGTAACCATCTGTCGTAAAAAAATTATCTTTCATGAACTCAACCAGTCTCAGACCCTCCTCATTACCAGTAAAAGTCTCGTAATTAATATTAGGGCAGTTAAAGTCTCCGACAATTATACTATTCCGATTATCATTAAAGTTACCAAGAAGTGCGTAAAATCTAGTATCGGTATCGAGGGGTTGAACATGAGGTCTATAAACAACAAAATTAAAACGAATACTACGCGCCCTAACTTCAACGCATATCGCATTAATTACTGCCGGAAAATCTCTCTTAACCTCGATAGCCCTAAGGGATTACGAATGTACAGCAAAACGCCGCCACCAATCCTATGTAACCTATCATTAGTAAAGAGTTTAAAACCCGCTATATCAAGTTCCCCAACAAGTAGGCTGACCATATTTCCTTGAGACAAAAACGGGACATTGGGATGGCAAAAAAGGGACGGGGTTATGTAATATTCTGTATTCATGAAAAAGTAAGTACATAAACCGGGACAAAATTGACATTTTTATTAAAACGACGGGACGGCCAGGAAATATAAAACAAACGGTACTGTCCCGTTCAAAACGGTACGTATGGTCAGCCTACCAACAAGTCCCGAATCACGGTATTTAACCACGTTTCAGTGATAGCAACTATATCGTAGTTGCTACTACGCGCGTTACAATAAAAGACGTTTAAGTTATTTTTTACCACGGGTTGGCGTTTTAAACTATTTTCCATGTCGGACCCGCGTTTCCCCGACCCACAACTTTTAAAGAAGGTTTCGACCTATACAGCTGTCGAGCGTTTTCGTCAATTAACCTACCTAGCCTTGCATTACCTATTTCATTAAAATGCATCCCATCTTTTATAAAAAGGCTAGGATCACTGAATTCCGACCACAGCTTTACGAAGGTTACATTTTCTTCAGCACAAATCTCTTCTAATTAATATTAAAAAATACTGTTTTAGACGTAATCCTAAGACCCAAACCGTGCCTAGAACTAAAGACCTATCTGACCTCGCCTTCAGGGACCTAATTAACCCCCTATATCTCTGCAAAAGGTCAGGCACTCTGGTATCGGGCCTATACGCATGTATCTATTTTTGAAAAATAGATTCTGGTTGATGAAGAATACGCTTATGTTAAGATGGTGGGAAAACACTGTAAATGTCTCGGCAAACGTTTTATCCACTTGCAACATGAGATCGTCAATTACAATGACTGTATGCTCATTTCCCTTTAACGAATTAACGTCATATACACCTTTGTGGAAGAAAATATCATCTTGGTACTTGTTGAACACTGATTGATACATCGAATAGCACCATATTACTTTATGCACAAATTTTGAGAACATTTCCCTTATTTTTAATGATTTTAAGCATAAACACAGTTTTACCACAGCCTGTAGGGGCAGATATATAATGCATATGGAGTGGCTTGTGAACCTGAATTTTTCTACAGACTCCATCTCTAACACGTCACACCCCTAAGTGGGTCATTTACAAAATATAACAAAATTTAAGTGCTGCTCCTTATATTCTTGTTTTTCTTCTTCCACAGACCCGTGAATGACGACGATGTACAGCCCCCTATCATCGATATCACAGATGACCCCGATGACCGTGTAGCTACAGAATCCTTCCCCGCTGACGAACCCTCACCAGTGATACCTGTAGCATGCGACAATTCAAAGCGGAAGCATGATGAAGAACCCTCCACGTTAGGTATAAAGCGTGCCGGGATTGCGCCGGTTGTTAGACCCTCAGTAATAGAGCCCCAACCCTCTACGTCTTACGACACAACCCCCACAATAGTACCTTCCTCATATATACCCCATTATTCCTGTTCAGTTCCGGATACTTCCTCCACAGCAGCAGCTTCTCGTGCTGTGGAGGAAGGTATAACATTCGAGTTGGTGCGCACCACTTCCCCCACCCCTTCCCTGACTAGAAGTCGGTACGTGGTCAGGGTTGACCCTGGATCCCTGCATACCAACGGTGTTGGGCTGCGACGCGTAGTTGAAGGTATTGTGGAGTTTGCCCTTCAGAACCGCGATGAACGTGAAGTCCGGACGAGGTTGTCCTTCAGGTTCGGTTCAGATGACTGGGAGGTTGATGATTTTTGGGTAGTAATACCGTTCAGAGGTTTGGCGGCTGTAGACATAGAATATATCTTGGGCCGTATAATGCAGGCCTCTCAAATTAGTACAGAATTCAATATGGACAACTTCATGGTAGATATTGACAGAGTATTCCGGGTTGCTGGTCATAGTGCCACACCTTATACTCTTAATTTCAATTCTCCGGGTATTTACAGAAAACATTTAAACGTCGATCGTGGTTGCGGGTTTATAGCAATAGTCTTAGCTCATATGTTCACTGTGCTAAATACATGGACGCAAAAAATTTGGTTGCCTACGGTTGTGCAGCGTGCTCGTAAACTAGCTTCAGATTGCAAGCTTGAGTTTGAGTGTAATATGGGTCCTGAAGAACTGAGAAGGGTCGAGCAGGAAATGCATACTCGTATAGTCGTATTTGGAATGGATGATCGTCGTAGGACTGTGTATGTTTTTAAAAGCTGTGTGAGAGATCCTACAAAACCTCTACATATTTTAGGATTGTCAGGAACATCGTATCTCCCCACCCGTAACATAAGGACCCTCCACGCGTTATGATAAAAATCGAAAATATGAAAGGCATCATGATTTGTGTAAGGGCTGTCTACAGTTTGCAGATGATATATTGAAACATTGTAAGGAGTGCTGCATGGTACGTGAACAGTGTAAAAGCCCCAAATGTGAAAGTCGTGTAGTTGAATCCGAGAAGAGGGAATGTAATGTGTGTAGACGTACATTTTTCAATAATAATTGCTTTCAGCTCCATAAATCAATTGGCACTTGCAGGAAAATGAGAATCTGTGAATGTGGCATGTTTTATATGATTGATAATTGGGGCAAGTTTGTGCATAAATGTAATGAACCTCACTGTTCTATATGTCACGAAAAATATAAGGCGGATGGAGTGAAGCATGTATGTTATATGAAAGATGCTAAGCCTAAAAATAGCCCTTGTATATCCCTGTACTACGATATAGAAACATACACGAACGCTGAAACCAAAGAGGTTATTCCACATTTACTCGTAAGTCAGACTATCTGTGATGAGTGCATGGAGATTGAGTGTGATGAGTGTCACAAATATGGTAAACGGACAAACGTTTTTAAAACGTTTGCACACGACAGCCCTGTCAAACTTTTTGTATCCTATATTGTCAAATTAGCGGACAAGTTAAAAAAAATGACTGTGTATATTCTTGCCCATAACGGGGCAAAATTTGACGCAGTTCCTTTATAAGGAGTTGCTCGAACACGAGTCGTTTGCGATATTTACAGGTGATCCTTTGAAAAGAGGCAACAAACTAATACAGATGCAGATAAGAGGTAATGTACAGTTTAAAGACACCCTGCTGTTCACACAGTGGCGGCTCGTGACTAAAAATTCTAGGGGTGCTGTCTCAAAGAATGGGTTGAAATAATTACTGAAATAAAAGGATGAGCATTCAGCAATGAATAAAAGTTTCAAAAGTGTGCCGTGACAGGGGACCTCCATGGAAGATCCCCCGCCGACAACCTCGCATGGACCCGTAACCGCGATCAACTTATAGGCTCCCAATTCACTCACAACATTGTGTGGGAGCATGAGTATGATGCATGAATGGAAACAGATGACCAGTACCGTGAAGAAATAAGGGCCATCAAACGTTCAATGGTGTTGGAACTCTCAAATGCGGCGATAGCTTGTTTGGAGGGCGGACAAACCCATTCAAGCTATACTTTCCGCCTACGGAGGGAGTGAAGCTCCATTACTTCGACTTCTGTTCTTTATACCAGCACGTGATAAAGAACAATCCGTACCCCGTAGGTGCTCTTCAAAAACTGATGGGTCCCACCAGGCCAACATCGAGGAGTTCTCAGCTAATTTGAGTGAGCGTTACTTTGGACTCTCTTTCGTAGACGAGCTCCCCCCTCGCGATTTATGGACGCCGATCTTACCCGTCGTTATACATCACAAGCTCATGTTCAGTGGCGGCTCGTGACTAAAAATTCTAGGGGTGCTGTCTCTAAGAATGGGTTGAAATAATTACTGAAGTAAAAGGATGAGCATTGAGCAATGAATAAAAGTTTCAAAAGTTATTGAAAAAGTTATTCAGTGAGCTCATCCTTATATTGTTCTTGATTATTTCAATTGTAAATAACAAATTTAGGGGTACTGCAGTTCCGCAGTGCCTACCGACGAGCCGCTACTGCTCATGTTTCCCCTGTGCGTGAAGTGCGCAGAGGAGAACAACGGTGATTGTAATCATACAACCAACCAGCGTAAGATCAGAGGTGTGTATACAAGCCCTGAGCTGGACCTAGCCGTTCGCCATGGGTACAGAATATTGAAGATACATGAGGTGTGGAGGTTTCAGAAGCTACCCAACCTTTTCACGCCATATATAAACGCTTTTTTGAAGGATATGGTACAAGCATCAGGATATCCTCGAGTTGATACCGAAGATGAAAAAACGGCTTATATTCAGCGTTACCGTGCCCATGAATGTATACAGCTTGACCGTTCCCAAATTGTTAAGAATCCTGGCAAGCGCTTTAGTGCAAAGTTGTGTCTATGCAGCCTTCGGGAGAAATTTGCGCAGAATACTGGCAAAGAGAATGTTCATTTGGCACAAAGTTATAGTGAAGTCTGGGATTATGTCAACGCTCCCGATAAAGAGGTTATGGAGATCGTGAATGTAGGTAATACTTACATAATAAAGTACATCACCGAACTGGCCACAGATACCTCACGGGTTACAAACATACCTGTTGCCAGCTTCACAACGGCCTACGCCCGCATCAAGCTTTGGGGACTTCTGCACTCTCTTGGGTGGAGGGTGCTGTACGCTGACACAGATAGCGTAATATTCACAGCGAGGGAGGGTGAATACATGCCTGCTATTGGGGAATTCCTCGGAGAGTTAACTGACGAGATCAAGGATGAGTATGGTGATGGTGCATACGCTGACTCATTTTTATCAACAGGGCCAAAAATCTATGGGGTACGGGTGAGGGTGGGGAAGGATATGAAATATATCGTGAAGGCTAAGGGTATCACGCTTAACCATGTGAACCGGCGAGTCGTTAACTTTGACTCGTTGAAGGATCTAGTATGCTTGTAAGATGAGGGCGACTAGCCACCCCAACTGACTGTGGGGACCCTACAATTTTCGTGCCCAGAAACCGGAGTGTGTAAAGGAAGTTAGGGGCACGAAGGTATGCCGTAACACCTGTAGGAAACGTTGCCAGGTGCCTGGTACCTATGATACCGTAACCTTTGGATACCTTAACTCTTGATTGTATTTATATATACAGTATATGTGTATTGTTAACGATATGTTTAATTATTACATATATTTGCTTCAATTAAGGTTTCATTTTCTCCTTTGCGTGCGTGTGTTGTACATTCCTAAACTCCGCCCACTGTAAGATCGGTCACGTGACTGCTGCCACTACCTGAGTATATCTATATCCCTGCGGGCTCAGTTGACCTCTGCAAACCCTTGAGCTCAGACGTGTATTTTCTCGCGTAGACGAAAAATAGTGATGGCTACTTTTGATATTGCGTGTTCGACGTTTATGAAGTGATATTCGATAAAGTAGGAAGATGTAGTGGGTATTGAAAGACTGCCTACCCGCCTTCCTTTGAGACTTTTAAGGATACATTGAACAGCGCGAGGGAACAAGATGTTCAAATACTCAATGGATATTCTGGCGAGAGTACTGCCGGATTTCGCGGCCCAAACGATGTGATGGACTACGTTGTAGGGCTAAACTGTACAAAAGTGTACATATACCGTGAGGTGAAAGAAACAACGTGTGCAGAAGAGACGCAGCGGGTATGGATAATGTGTCTTGTTGGTGAGTAGTGTGACAAGCGGTATTATATCATGCTGCATCACACCGAGTACGCGTACACTGCGGCAGAGAACGTAAACCTTGTCATCATGGACTCGCTAAAGTACTTTTACCACTACATTCATATAATTATATCACGACGAGGTTCGCAGTGAGATTGTGGCTAAAGGCCTGTGTGAGTTTTTGATAGAATTTAGAGACGAGTACCGATTGTTAAACACAAAAGAAAATATGGTAACATGTTTCTCTCAAATAGTGCAACGGTTTGTGAATAAAATGTGTTTAGTTCGTGAAATTCCCCCTAAAATATCTGGTGCGTGTTCTGGGAGTGGGAGCGAAAAACATTAAAACCGATATTGCTTCATATACCGGAAAATTTCTCAAAACGCCTACCCTGTATAATGGGATACAAGTATTCACGTCGGAACAGCGTCGTACACGTTTCATCAGCTTATGGTGTGACTCACTCCTCCCGTCGAACCGATCCGCCCACCCGTGGCTCATAGTCATCTCAGAGCTTGAAACGACTGGACGTGCACTAGGGGGGCTCGTTTTTACACTTTTTTCGATATTTGATTGGGGGTAGTGCGGAAAAGTTGCGATTTTGGAGAGAAAATAACGGTGTAAATTTTTTTTATCTACGTCAATACCTTCCGGTGGCGGCGAGTCCTTAAAAATCGAAAAATAGGCCTAACGGGGTAGATTGGAAATGGTTTTTAAAGACTTACAAAAAACAATAAAAATTCAGCACAATCTGTTAATAACTTCCGGTGGCGTCTTAGCCGTTAAAATATCCAAAATATTGATTTAAGCAAGTTTTAACAAGATGTTATACAAATGTAATTCCGGTATATTCTGGCAAACAACCCTGAGAACACTATTATAGGCTTGAATAAATTAATAGCAGTCATTGAACAATGAACATTATATAAAAATTATATAAAATTATATAAAATTTTTGTGTTTAGGCCTATTTTCGATTTTTAAGGACTCGCCGCCACCAGAAGGTATTGACGTAGATCAAAAAAATTTTCCACACTTTATTTTCTCTCCAAATCGCAACTTTTCCGCACTACCCCCAATCAAATATCGAAAAAAGTGTAAAAACGAGCCGCCCTAACGTGCACTCCTCGAATGCGATGGAACTTCCTTTGAGAAGCATCCTTAATGCCTCGTACGATGTGTCCGTGACGAAGTCATTGCGCGTGTTTAGGCGTGAAACCGGTACCATTAACTATGTACTTGAAACGATTTGCAGGCAAGCAAACAAACGTAATGTTATTTATTTAAGTGTTGAGATGAATAGAGTCTTCGTGATAGTTGAGAAGTAGGGTGAGGACCGTTATAAAATACCTGCAGGTGTAGGTACAAGAAGAGAACAGATTAGTGATGGCCCCTCATATGCCATTGTTTGTACGTTGGGTATAAATAACGATCAGCCATGCATTGATATACGACTGATGTGGAAGAATGCATCTGATAATAACGTCCTTTTCCCTACGCAAAACCGAATCATCCTCGAAAGACTGTTTGAAATCGTCGGATTCCTCAAACTGAAGCCTATATTAAACGCTCGTGTTACGGATATGATTTATTTTGACACGGTTCTTGAATACGCATACACTGCTCTGCTCGACGGATTTATCGAATGTAGGAATGAACAAGGCGAGAATGGTCTAGAGCTGGATGCTTATTTAAAAGGCTTAGACTCTCCGAAATATCCCGAACTTTGGTACAAAGGACTTGAGCGGTACAGGGCAGAGCTCGCCTACACCGTTCACCCTGAAGAGTTCTATCTCTATATAATGAGTAGCTGTCGTTACGACTTGGAAGATTATTTCAATTGCCGCTATGCAGAGTGAAGAAGAGTTCACGATTGAAAAGCTCGGGTCGGTAAGAAAAGATCCTCGTTTGGAAAAAGTGTTTATAAACTTGTATTTAATAATGACGTGTTAGCTAACAATGCCCTCTTTTTGCGTGCTTTTGAGTGTATTCTAGCTGTGTTTAAAGATAGCTTACCACCCGAAGGAAAAGTGGGCACAAAAATAGTATTGAACGATATGAAGGCCATTCATATTGAGTAAAGGTATCCGTATAATTTCAGCGGTGAAATAATGTTAAGCCGTATTTACCGCGTAGTGCAAAGCAATAATGATGTGACTGTTGACTGTATTACGTGTGAGTTTAGTGTTTTGCGCAGTAAAACGTAAAGTATTTTGATGTTTATTTATTTTCAATATATTTAATTATTTAATATAATTGTGTATATATATATATATATATATATATATATATATATATATATATATATATATATATATATATTTCTTTTACTAATATGTCGGTGATTATAGTCCATCGTTTTGTATATTATTTTTTCAATATATTTAATTATTTAATATAACTATATATATATATATATATATTTCTCCTGGACTGTTATAGTGATGGTTATACTCCATCGTTTTGTATATTATTTGATTATATATATATTCCTCGTTCATATTTCTTATAGTATTAATAATTTTTATTGCATATATTCCATCGTTTGATTGTATATTTACTTTCTATATTTTTCGTGAAATTGATTCCAATAATTCGTCTAAATAAACAGAATGATGTAATGGTGTTTTATTGAATCCTTTTGGTTTAAACGATATTATTATTTAATTATACCAAATGATTGCCTTCTAAAACGGCTGACGGATTTCTAAGCCAAATGTCAAAAATATCTGAATAGCGCAATCTGGCAGCTGAACAGCTAATATATCACCTGCCTTCTAGTTCTTCTACGTCAACTGGCTGGTTAAGCCAACTGGTGGATTAAGCCAACTGGCGGATTATGCCAACTGGCGGAAAGCCAACGGTTGAGAATATGTGCTTTAATTAATTAAATAGCGCAATCTGACAACTCAACCCTAATAATGTACACCTGAACAAGCCATTTACGCCTTCTAAAAAGCCTCCTAAGCCAACTGGCTGATTAGGACCTTATAAGAAAGCGGGGGCTCGGATGAACTCTCAATATGCGCTTGGCAGGAGCCAGGCGAACACTCCTCTCTCTCGTAGGTAAGGTACACCCCTTTGGGGGGTGAGGCAGTCCCACCTTCTCCCCCAAAGACCCTCTCTTAGATTAGGTATACCCCTTCGGGGATGAGGCCGTCCCAACTTCTCCCCCAAAGAGGTCAGGTGAACTCCCCCAGCAAGCTGGGGGAGTTCCCCTTCATTGCAACTTGGGGGATAACCCCTCCCCTTGTTGCCTAACCTCTTGCAACATTGATCAACATTTGCAATTGCTTTGCACTCTCTGCTTTTGCGGTCATATATATATATATATATATATATATATATATGTATATATGTGTGTATATATATATGTGTGTGTATGTGTGTGTGTGTGTATTCTTGTCTTCCTTACGGAATCGCGAAAATATTGAAGATAAATACAGCCCATCGCGACACAAACGCACGTGCTTATCATGACTGGCAGTGTCGCGGTGGTTTATTTTTATAAACGAAAAAAGGGGATATAATTTTGGTGAGGCTAGATTAGGTTAGGTTACGCTGGGCTAGGTAAGATTTGATTAAATTTATTAGGTTTTTTAGAACTGAACGTGAAAATGTCGCGGATTTATAGGGTACTGAGCAAAGTAACTCTGAAACGGTGCAACAGTTTGAAAGTTGCGCGAGTGAAAGTTTGTATCTTGCGATCCCTTTTTTTTCAGTTCAGAATGTTTTCTTTTTTTATTTCTAAATATTCTTTTGATACGTTAGAATTTTAAATTTTTCTATAAATGATTTGAAGACTGGGACATGAAATTTTCGAAATATAGTTTTGTGGTACCAAAAATTTATCATCAGTAGAGTACATGGATTTTCGCAACAGAATTTCTTCAGCAGACTGTAAATAATGATGCTCAGAGCAATTGCTCTTCTATTCATACCAAGAATAAGGAACAAGATCCACTGTCTACTTTTTAATATATATATATATATTATTTCACGAAAGTAACACGTGAAAAATATTTATGATGAATAAAACCACGAAGGAAAGGAAACAGAGTGGTGCTCAAGCGCTTTCGTCTAATGACATCCTCAGGAACACTGAAATAAAGAGTTCAAGACTATATATAGGTTACAAAAATATATATATATATATATATATATATATATAATAAATATGGAAATAAAAATTGTGGGAGGAGCATACAAATTTGTAAGGAAAACTACCAATTTTAGCACTTTGCCTGAATTCAACACAAGATCAAATGGATTGTTTACAACCAATTTTATAGATAATGCCTGAATGATATATAGGTCACAAAAAAATAAAAAATAAAAATAAATTGAAAAATAAAAATTGTAAGAGGAGCATACAAATTTATAAGGGAAAATTACCAAAGTTTTAGCAATGTGATTCCTTTTACATTGGTCAAACGGGAAAGGATTTGCACACGCGTGTAAAACAGCATCAATATTCCATTAGAACGGGACAGTCGTCCCGTGCCATTTTTGTCCATTTGTCAGAGTTATCCCACTGTATTGATTGGAATAATGCTTCAGTTGTGTTTCACTCTAGCAACATTGTTAATAGAAATATTCTTGAGTCTGCTATTATCCAACTTACAAATAACTTTAACATGAGCAAAGGTCTTTTTCAACTCGATCCGGTTGTTTTGAATTCGTTCAGAACGGATTTAGAGAAGAAGGGCAGAATGCTAAAACTTTGTTAATTTCCCCTTATAAATTTGTATGCTCCTCTTACAATTTTTATTTTTCAATTTATTTTTATTTTTTTTTTTTATTTTTTTTTTACCTGTATATCATTCAGGCATTATCTATAAAATTGGTTGTAAACAATCCATTTGATCTTGTATTGAATTCGGGCAAAGTGCTAAAATTGGTAGTCTTCCTTACAAATTTGTATGCTCCTCCCACAATTTTTATTTCTATATTAATTATATATATATATTTTTTGTAACCTATATATAGTCTTGAACTCTTTATTTACTTCAGTGTTCCTGAGGATGTCATTAGACGAAAGCGCTTGAGCACCACTGTGTGTTTCCTTTCCTTCGTGGTTTTATTCATCATATATATATATATATATATATATATTACTGATGTACCGATTCCAAAATTTATCCGATGCAGATACCGATTCCATGAAAAACTGCCGATACCGATGCCGAGTTTTGCCTATTTTTTTAAAAATCAATTCCCTTCATAAATTTTACTATTATACTGTGAAAACTTTCTATTTTCTTATTTTTACATTTCATATTTGTTTAAATGTTTTCCTTGGCTCACTCCTCAATATAGAGCACCAGAATTTGGTACTCAAAACTGTAGCTAAAATGATTTTTAAACGTTTTATTACTCGATAAAATAATGAAATAATTTAATTTTAGTTTTCTAAACTGAATACCAATTTAAAGTAATTGTTTTTTCTTATGTTGAAGGTATTTTCTTTCTTCAACAAAGTTAACGACAACAAAATTTTTCATTAAAATTTCAAGTCCCTGATGGCCAATTTGAATAAAACAAATGGATATACAATTTGGGTTTATAAAATTATTGAAATACTTAAAATTAAGTCAACATAATAAGATGGTTTAATATAAAAATTATAAAGTACAACTTAGTATAGAATTATTATTAATATAGAATAGGAGATAGTTAATAATGATAATTAATAATATTTAGAGATTAGCTAGTTTGAGAAATGTAAATTTATGGACAATTTAACTTATTACGCTCTACCTTTTTCGTGAATGTAAAATATTTTTATATGATAACACTTTGAAATAAGAATACATTATTATAAATATTGTAGTGTATTTTGTATGCTTAATTTACTCTACCTATAGATTTTGCTTTGTAACGAAAATTTTAAACTTCAAATAATCGGTTAGAGAATTGGCTAAATTTGGCCAAAGCCGATGAATCTGTACACCACTAATTATTGTTCTAAAATTACCAAACAAAAATCTAATCCTAAAGGATTATGAAATACTTTGAATGTTTAACGCCCAAAAAGAAAAGACAAATCCAGAAAATTCGTTAACACAGGATGGAACTTCCTACAGTGATCCAAAAGACATGGCTAATTCATGAAACAATTTTTTTTCAAAAATAGGAAACAATAAGGCAGCTGCCACTCCAGAATCAGATAGACACAACCAACAATATATGTCACAACCCACACCAAATATTTTCTTCTTTGAACCAATTCTGCCAAACGAAACATCAGCTACATTGAAAAACTTAAAAAATAAAAGCACTGATATCAGTGCACTGATATCAGACTAATCAAATTCTTAACTAAATACGACATCCTAACAAAAACATAATTTGGGTTTACAAAAGGCGACATCACAGAAGACGCCATCAACATGCTATTAAAAATATCTATACAAACCTAAACTATAAAAAGCACACAATCTTAGTTTTCCTTGACCTGTAAAATGCTTTTAATACACTCTCACATGATATTTCACTAGATTAATTAAACACATATGCCATAAGGGGAAATATGCTAAATTGGTTTAAGAAATATCTCTCTAATCGTCACCAGTATGTTAAAGTAAATGACATTTCATCAGAATATGTTGTATTGGAAAGTGGGGTTCCACAAGGATCAATCCTTGGACTCTTACTCTTCTCAATGCATGGAAATGATTTTTATCGATCAACAACATTAGACTGTATTCAGTATGCAGATGATACAACACTCACTTCTCCGCCCTTCGATATCAACTACCTAATGAACGAAGTGAACAGGCAATTAGATCAGGTCTATAAATGAAAGTGTGCAAATACGCTTTTACTAAACTTGACAAAATCATCATATATGATTGTAACTAAAAAACTGCAATCGTGCACACACTATTAATACTGTAATTGGAAATACTCCTCTTACAAAAGTAAATAAAGTTAAAGTTCTTGGCATCAAGTTACATGAAAAATTAAATTTCAAAAGCTATACACAACATATCAAATAAAAAATATCTAGATTTCTCTACATAATATTTAAACTAAAAAATGAAAATCCTCAAAATGCCCTCCTCACTCTGCATTACTCATTTATTCAACCACACTTACAATCTGGAATCACAGCACGGGATAGTACAAGGAAATATATACGATATCCGCTAGAAGCAATCCATAAAAATGTTTACGAACTCTCACACAATGATAACAGACGATCTCATACCTCTCCAATGTTCAGAAATTTAAATATTCTAAAGCGAAATAACGTGTATAAACTTATTGTCGGTATGTACAAAGTTGCTGATAATAGAAACTACTATACTCCGCCCATTCACAGGGGATTACCCTCCATCAGACCAACCATAATCATAATACAAGGCTTCCCAATGATTTCATCCATAAACAAAATTATTCCATACAAATTGCAGGAAATGGTCTCCCCAACAAAGGGGCAGATATGTGGAACGCATATCAGAAAAGCACCATCGTTAATTGCGTTTCAAACTCACTAAAGAATCACGTTATTAACTCCTATTAATGTTTGCGTGTATATATGCATACATATTGCAACTTGTAACTATTACTGAAAAATGAAAATCACCTATTGTATATGCAAAATTCACAATCTTAAATTGGGTGCAATCACAAGTTATATAAACTATATGTTAAAAGTTTCCATTATACATAGTGTTTCGCAACCGTTCTGCCATACTTTGCGGGGTGATTTTGGGGGTGATATCGAGTAAAAAAGTTAATACAACATATGTGCTATTTCCGACCGTTGCGGAGCTACGGACGTTTTAAGATGTGCAAAAACAAATTCCTACTTGTGTGTAATTCGATAGATGGCAGCACTAGTGGTAGTTTCGGTTTACGAAGTTACCACTACTAATCGTTAATTTTTTTCTTTCATTTGGTTCTGATCTGTGGTACGAGACACTGTTTTGCGCTAAGGTGAACAATCAAAATGAATCAACAGTTAACACTCGCTGAATATGCTGATATCCATTTCATTTATGGATTCTGTGATGGTAACAGCAAAGCGACAGTTGAGGAATATCGAAGACGTTTTCCAAACCGCCAAATACCTAACACGCAAGTGTTGAGTGACACACACCAGAGATTAAGGGAAACAGGGATAATTGTTCCACGTAACCAAGAACATGTAGCACGACGGCCCGTTGCTGTGGAGGATCGCATACTGGACCTAGTACAACGTAGCCCAACTACCAGTGTTCGAAGGATTTATAGATGAATTGGTGAATCCGTATCGCGTGTATGGCGAACCATACATGATAAGGGTCTGTATCCCTATCATTTGCAACGTGTGCAAGCTCTTCAACCGGATGATTACGATAAACGTGTTCAGTTTTGCCAGTGAATGATTATTCATCGCCAAATTCTTAATCGTATACTGTTTAGTGATGAAGCACAATTCATTCGGGATGGAATTAACAATAGACGAAATTCGCACATGTGGTCCGCCGATAATCCCCACGGTATCGTTGAAGAAAACTTTCAACATCGATTCTTGGTTAATGTTTGGTGCGATGTAATTGGAGATCAGCTGATTGGACCGTTCGTTTTGGAACAACGATTAACTACTGATATTTATCTGAACTTCGTGACGAATGAATTGCCGCTTTTGATGGAGGACGTGCCCTTGCAGACAAGGCTCAAGATGTTCTTTTAGCATGATGGGGCGCCACCACAGTTTGGTCGTCATGTTACGGATTACTTGAACCAGCGGTATGGGAATCGTTGGATTGGTCGTGCTGGCCCACTATCGTGGTCCCCGAAATCTCCGGACCTAACCCCGTTAGATTTCTTTTTGCGGGGCCTTATGAAAGAGATGGTCTGTAGACCATCTCTTTCATAAATACAAGCGAGAGAGAACTCGCGTCGGATTATGGATGACGCTGCTTAAATACGAGAACAACCCGAAATGATTCAATGGGCAGTGGACTCTTCTTTGGAACGAGCAGGGCTGTGCATTGAAAAGCGGACATTTTGAACATTTATAAGGTGTATTTCATAAAATGTAGCAATAAATACACCAGATTAATACTCGGTTTTTTTTCTGTGCTCCTTTAAAAGTCCGCAGCTCCACAACGGCTGGAAATAGCACCGATGTTGTATTAGTTTTTTTACTCGATATCACCCCCTAAATCACCCCCGAAAGTATGGCAGACCGGTCGCGAAACACCCTGTAATACGCCATAGTTTTATTATGCCTCAATAATATGTTAG